>BMAV01020223.1:118197-253985 GCA_019973955.1 Trichonephila inaurata madagascariensis
ATACAGTTTTTTCAAATATTAATTCATTAATTAAATTTAATTAATTAATTTTAGTTTTATATGGGTGAAAAAATAAAATTTGTTCCGAATGAAGACCATAGATGGCGACAGTATATATTGATTATCCAACTACCAGGTATGAAAAGCTCAATTTGTTTTTCAAGCAGGATTTGACTTGAACTAAAAAAAAAAAAATTGTGTTACTTGTTTTTAAGAAAAAGGGAATAAGAAATCTCACTGTTTTCTCAAATAACTAACATTAAGAAAAATCATATATTTAATTATATGGGATTATTTTAATTATATTCGGCTACGGTAGCCGAGCGGTTGTGATCAGAGACTCTTGTCATGAGTCCGACCTCAGTGCTCTTCGTGTAGAGAGGCTGATGCAAGTTAATTAAGTCGAGGATCAAAGTTCATTCGCTGACGTGGTGTGAAAGTTAGAAGAGGGGATGCCATCTAAGCATGTCACCTTCGTCACTTAACCGGGGTTCAAAATGACTAGGTCCATCTTCATTGGCCGTCGTACTGCTTCAGAGTTTGACGTATACTGAAAACACTTAGTTTAACTATTCGGAAGATTAGTTGAGTTATTTTGTGCTATATTTGTTAAAATGTTATTTTAAAAATTGCATAAAATGCTTTATTTTAACCCTTTATCGGGCAGTGGCTAACAAGTCCAGCCACATATTAAAAAAATTTTGTCCAAGCGGATGATGGATATTTAGTCTATCCACATGAGTTTATTAAGGTTTTTGGAAAGCTTTTATATGTGAATAGAGGCCCTATCCACTGCCCACATAGAACAGAAAAATGACCTAGAAATTTTCGCTTTTCCTCCACACTTAGAATCATGTGAGAATGCTGAGAATAGGAAATATAAACAAATTTTGTTTACAATATGTGGTACAAGATTCTCGGGTTCGAAAATCTTTCATTACAGCTTTTCTGCTCGGAAAAAACACACACGTTTGCATATCATAAAATTCCACAGTAAGAACTCATCAAATTTGCGAAATAACTAATTTAAATTCTCAAAAATATTACTTTATTTCTACCTTTTTATACTAAAATTAAGTAAAATATAAAATGTGGATATATACTAATTTCTATATTTGTATGTTTACAATGTATATTCTAAGTATTCTCTATATATTCTTAGTAAGTATTCTATGTTGTACAATTATTCTATTATTATTAAATTTTACTTAAATTTTGTATTTAATTGTTATTGAAATAGTAATTACATAAATGTCAATTTTTCATAAAAAGTTTATTGTTGTATGATTCATTATATCTTTCCTGAAAAGTAAGTTAAATGTCCTAAGTGTGCAGTGGCTATAACGTCTAGCCACCACCCAGGAACAAACCCTTGATCGGATATTTTTTGTGACTAAATGCTTATAGGGGATGAGAACATTACATTTATCAAGAGTACTTTATCACAGAAAAGTGTATTTTAGCTTCGTGCTCGTTAAGGTATCCAAATACGTTCGGGACCGTGATTTTGCAAAAGCGCATAAATGGATAATTTTCATGATATTTAGTGTCACTTAGATGTATAAAATTGTTTTAAGGACATTTTGAGAAAAAAAAAATTATTTGAATACAATATTTTGGCAAAAAATTAACTGAGAATAATTTTTCAAAATGTTCTCCCTTTGTGAAAAATGCTTCTATTAGAATAATATTTTGTCTGTATATATAGCTCAGACCTCTCTACAGAGGCTCAACTAGAATTTTTGAAATATATAACTTAGAAGTGGATTTATCCATATTTAACGACAACACAGGGGAGAAATTTTAAGAAAAAAACGCCAATAATTATTTCAATGGGTTGTAACTCTGAAAATAATGTGAATTTTTCAAAAATCATAGTTGAGCCTCTGTACAGAGGTCTGAGCTATATACAGGCAAAATATTATTATAATAGAAGTATTTTTCACAAAAGGAGAACATTTTGAAAAAATATTATTCTAAGTTAATTTTTTGCCAAAATATTGTATTTAAATCATTTTTTTTTTTTTTGTCAAAATGTCCTTAAAACAATTTTATGCATGTAGTCTAATCTAAGGGACACTAAATATCATGAAAATTATCCATTTATGCGCTTTTTTAAAATCACGGTTCCGAACGTAGTCGGATACCTTAAAGGGTTAATGCGTGTTATTGATAAAAAATACGAAGAACACATTTTACAATTACCTTTGCGTTTTACCAAAATGCACAACACCGATAATTATAAGGTTATTATCTCAATTTATCATATTTTAATTCAATTTTTAAATCTCCACATGTGAAAACATGACCCTCCTTTCTCCATTATATTTAAATTTAAAGATAGACCCCTAATACGGACAGGACTACTTGCTTACACCACTATTCTACAGATTGCCTCAATCGCACAAATTGATCAGTAAGTTTTTTTTATAAAAATGCCGACAATTGTTTCGATAAAATTTTGAGACCTTCGAGATCTCTAATGAATACTCAATTCTTCAATGGAATCAAGGACTTAATAAATCAGGTTAATAAAGCTGCTTAATATTGTTAAAATTTGTCTTGCATTCTTAGAAGACAGTTTGATTAATGTTGGGTTTTCTTATTAAGTCTTGACCCTATATGATGTTCTAGGGTCTGGAAGATTGCTTTTGATATGAAGTCGAGGCCTTAAAAAATTCAAGGGCTTAAAGCTGATATTTTGAGGAACGTTTTTATAATGCCTTTTAAAAAATGTTTGAATTAAGTACAATAGATATTTCTTAAGGCATTTTTTGTAATTTTTTATTATGAATTATTTATTGATATCTATTTGTATGGTTATGATTTTTTTTATCCCTCCAATCTTTAGGAACCAAACTTAGAATATTTTTTTTGAGGTAGAAAAATATCCTATATTAATTATTTGGATTATAATATATGTGCTGTTTTATTGTTTTATGTACGAGTTTTAGAAACATTCAACTAATAGAAGAAAAGTTCTATTTTCTTCTTGACTTAAATGAGACTGAGAAATCACCATTGGGGCTACCGAAAGCTGGCCATAATCGTTTCGCCTGTGCACTGTACGAGTATTGATGTGTTTTCTTCTTTCTATCTTTGATTTACACATATGTTAAATTCTTATAGTGAGTTTATTAGTGTTAGTGTTGCGACATAGCCATCGTTCGATAGCCATCGTTCGATAGCCATGTCGTGGGGTTTCCGCGTAAGTTAGAGGTGTGGGATTCTCTCGGAATGATATGAGACATTCTATAATTCTTAATATGACTTTTATTAAGAATTTAACTTAAATTACTTAGATATCGAACAAACTTATATTAAGTGAGAATAAACCACTACACGTAGTCTTAACTAACTCAGATCGCGCAATTAGATCACTTATCAATATAAATATATTATATCTGCCTAATCTCGTCCCAATAATATACTAGCTTTCAGAATATAATCTTCCTACCTTGGTTGAATACTCAACGGTTCAATCACTTTCAGGTAGGCTGTTGGGCTCGCGTGCAATAGTATGCACCTTGTGGTAATGGCTTGATATCCGTGATGCTTTGGTAGGCCGTCAAATTACACTTCTACCTTTTCCAAACAGAGCTTTCTCTTAATTGCCATCTTTTCTCACTAAACTTTCTATCCTTTTAAAGGTTATCTTATTTGCATCTATGCTTCGTTTCACTTCTTGGATTTGGGTTGGAAAAGTTTTGCCATTAATCGTGGCCGTCAAAGAACATAGAGGTTATGTTAGAAGAAGAACGCGAGAGATGTCACAGTGTTTTTAAGAGATGTAGTTTGTCCATGATACGAAAATACTTCTCATCCAGAATTTTTTTATTTTTTTGTGGCGAAGGCGGAAATTTTACATTGAAGACAGTAATTTATATTTTTGGAAGTATTAGATAAAGAATAGGGATTATACACATGACAGTGTGCAATTTGTTGCTTAAGAAGAAATGAAAATGGGAAGGTAAACCAGAAAAGTTGATATAAACTCTGTCCCATTGCAATGTAAGACCGAGTATTACACCACGCTTCAAATTGCGTGTGCATATATATGCATACATGCACACGCATATATATATGTGTGTTATTTTTGGTAATGCCACCTGTCTGACGTAGTCAGATCGAGGCCCACAAAATTCATCGTGGCAAGGGGCTAGATGTACGCCTGTCATTGGCCTTAGCCTTGAGCACCATACAAGTGACAGTACGATTTCGCTCGGTGAAATTCCCGTTGGGAAGGAATGAATGTTGCCAGAGCCTGTGAGACAGGTTGGACTTCTTTACGATAGATGGTGATACCACCGATCTCCACCTCCACAATTTAGGCATAGAACTGGAGGGGAGGGAAATATTCTCCAGTCCCCTGCATTCGTGGTTTCAACTGCGACCGCCCACAAGACTTTCGAACCCACTGATTTAACGAGCACATATTCCGTGCGTACTCGGAGAGTATTTGGTGGCATCAGGCATCGACCCAGGCCTTCCGGTCTGGAGTCCGATGCTCTAACCACTAGGCTGGCTACCCACGGTCATATATATATATATATATATATATATACAAAATCCTCGACCGTTTGAAAAAGAGGTACGAACATAAATTTTTTTGTAAGTATGAGAGAAATTCTTTTAAAATATATGAAACAATCTTCATGATATGCAGAGTGGTGTACTTATAAAAAACAAACATTTTTAGGATTTTTTGTGTTTCAAAATTATAAAATAAAAATTGCGAAAACTTTAATTTTGAAAATTGAAATAAAATTCTTCCATATTCGCATTCTGTTAAGTATTATGATTAGTCATTTGCAATAAAAAAATGTGCCCTTTTTTTTTTTTTTTTTTTTGAATATTTGAGTAAAAAAATGACCATTTAAAGGGTTAATTGATAATAAAGTCTTAATTTCTTACCATAAGTAGGTAAGCAGTTTTTTTTCTTCTTAAATATACAATATATGAAACATAAAATACATGTTATACAGCAGAAATATGTATTTATATATACAAAAAAGGTAGTATGAAAATATGCTGCTCTCTAGAACTAGCAACGTAAAATAATCGTACACATAGAAAAAGATTTTTCCTTCTAAAATAAATGAGTTGTGTTTATGTTTTATTCTGTGTTATATTGCGATCAAGCTGGAGTTAGAACCACTTCTTTCTGTGAACACAACAGTGTATCTGGCAAGAAATTGCACTTCGAGAGCCTGTATATACCGTATATATAAAAATATAATATGGAGAGAACATCGAAATACAGTCGGACCTCTGTATAACGAAGTCGCTAAATCCTGAAAAAAAAGTTCGTTATACGGAAAATTCGTTATATAGAGGTTCATTTTTCAATTATCTTGAAAAATCACATAAAAATTTTTTTTAATTCATAAGCACTATATATTAAAAAAAAAAGCAATTATTCACACTCTTTTTGTAAATTAATATATATTTATTTTATATATCTTATCTATAAAAAAAAGAAAAGAAAGAAAAACTGCAAAGAAAGTTTCTTGACGCCTTTTACCACTTGTTGAAGAATTTAATTTTTCTTTCATGATCAAGCACTTACGTTTTGACATTTTAGAGCAACACTACAAATGAAAGGAGAATAGTTCAAAGACACGGGGACACGAGACAACTCTCCTGAGGGTGAAAGGGGATATCGAAGATGTTTCCAGTGAACTGGACAATGGGGCTTAAAGGTTGCCTTTCTTCGATGAAACGCCCAGAATCATATTGCTCTTGGCGAGCTAGGCACCTATTAAAACCAGTTCAAGATTTATGACCACCATAAAGTGTGTTAAAAGAGAAATCAGCTTGAAATGTCCAGAAATACTTCAAAAACAGGGAGAAAAAAATTGAATCCTAAGAGAAAAAGTTCGTTTTATAGAAAATGCACTTCGCTTTTGGGAGGTTATTTTGCGAAAAAAATTGTGAAATGTTCTTGGTTCCAGGAAAAAGTGCGCTATATAAAAAAATTGGCAATATAGATGTTCGACTGTAATCTAAAAGGTTGAAGCATATTTCATTACAATATCAGAACATTGTTAATAACCTATTTCGGGGAATTTGGATGTGTAGGTGTGGGAGAGAGGAGAGAGTATTGTTTTTAATGTTTAATCTTTTTATGCGGTCCCAATCAATTCATTCTTCACCGCTGCCAATAAATCTTATAATCATGAAAAGGGTCAGTTATTAATTTTGACAAGTATCGTCTGACATGGAATATTACTTCTCATCTATCGTGTTATAAAAGAGCAAGGAAAATCAAAGATTAAATTTATGGCTTGTTGGTTCATACCATAAAGCAACTTTTCTTTATTTGGAAGTCGTGATATTTTGAATGGCAAAAACATTAAAGAGAAATATTTTTCCATATAATATTTTGTGATACATATGTATAAAAAAATATTACAGTTTTCAAATTATTGGAAAGGAGGCGTGATTTAAAGTAATAAGGAAAAGTGTATTCTTGATGTTAAAAGGATGAGATTCACTGTCATTTTTTCCCCTGTCTAGTATAATTGAATTTTAAGTGGGGTTCTACTAAAACATAACATGCAATTTATTTACATACTTAATAATGTAAAATACAGTAAAGTTTTCATTTTTCAGAATGATAAAATAGGATTAGTATATGTGTGTGTGTGTAAAACAATCGCGTTTAATATTGATTTAAATTCTAATCTTCTATATTTTTTCTAAATCTTAATTACGAATATCATTTCATTTCCCGCATTACAAGGACTTTGACAGATTCATTCGCGATTCCTAGAAAAAGGATATCTATATAGTTTACATCAGTGCCGGTTAAAGCTCATTTCGGGCCCTGGGAGTAGATCTATGGGCCCCCTTTTCACTGTCGAATGTAAGGAGGGGCTCTTGGATCCGGTTAAGCCGAGCTTATCTGGGCCCCCACCCTAAGAGGCCAATGGATGAACCTGCACTGTGTGGTTTACACATGTATATTACTCAATAATTAGCTGGCACCAAATTTTTCCGTTGTGAACCATCTATGCAATTCCTAAATTTAGCTATTATTTCCTTTCATTTCATCAAGTGATTGTAATATACATGTTATTCTCCCCCATTGTATTTCCCTAGCTGAAAGAATGTGGGGATAATCTTATCTCTTTTCTCGACCTGTACTTATTGAGAATGAACACAAAATGTGCACTTTCCAATGTTTAAAACACTTTAATAAATTCCTTTCTCTGCTCAACCGTCTAGCTTGTCATAACCATTTTCACAATGCATTTATTATAAGTTGTTGTTGCTCATTCCACCTGTCTGACGAAGTCAGATCGAGGTCCACGAAATTCATCGTCGCAATGGGCTAGATGTACGCCTGTCGTTGGCCTTAGCCTTGAGCAGTACGTAACAGTACAGTACGTACGTACCTTGGTAACAGTTCGGTGAAATTCCCGAAGGGACTATAGATGGCGACACCATCGATCTCCACCTCCACAATTTAGGCATGGAGATGGAGGGGACGGAAATATTCTCCAGTCCCATTATCTTACCCTAATAAAATATTTTTCAAAGAAGCGCATACTTAAAAAATGACTGTATGCAAATTTAATAAATAATGTTGGAAAGAAAATTCATGAAACTTAAGCGGTGGATGAAGAGATTATTTTAATGGGAGCCAGTTGACAGACTGAGAAATTTATCTAACAGAGGGAGTAAAATAAAAACAAACTTGAAGACAAAAAGGATGATAAATAGTAAAGAAAAACAAGATCAAATTTTTAATAAAATATTTTATGAGGACGCCGAAGAATCTTTAATAAGTTTTGGAAGGAGCGAAAGTCGCTTCAAAAAAATCTGTGAAAACAAAAATATAAATACAAATAATATATATGCGAAATGTGTAAGAGCTATATACAGAAGCAAAAAGAGTGTATTTACTCAAAGCAACAGTTTTTAACGTTGTTAATAAAGTTGATAATATTTTTTTATCATAACTAAGTACTCTTTTTTTTCTTTTATATAATTCGGTAATTCTTCTCATAGTTTTTTAATGTTCAATAATTTTCTCTTTTATATGCAAAGTGATTTTTACTACTCTTTCGGCGTATTTTTTGAAACACGCCACGTGCGTTGTTTTCCCTGCAGCAGTGCTCTCGTTGTGGGAAAATTAGGTTTTACGGGCAAAGTTCACTTCCCAGCATGAACCTGAAAAATGTGACCAAAATTTACTAGACGGGTGACAAATTTGGCAAAAAATATGATGTCGTCAACGGATCACCGAGAAGTCTCTAGGATCAACCCTACTAGAAGTTTTCATGAGACTATATTAAAGTTCGGTGGAGTTCAAAAGAGAATTCAGTCGAATCCAGAATCTGTGCGTTACTACGATGAGAGAGATTTTATTTGTCTGAGTTCTGTCTTGAGCAGTTTCTGGAGCATTGTAAAACTTGTTTACAACGAGTGAGTTTTTCATTAGTGTGAATAATCTGTTATAGTATTTCTTTGTGTATATACATCGATTTTTCTTCGTGTATATACGTCAGTTTTTCTTCGTGTATATACGTCGATTTTTCTTCATGTATAGTTATTAGTTCGTTCTTGTCCATTAATAAATCTGGTATTCAAATATTTGGAGTCGTCGGCTGAATTTTCCACCATGCAAATTTGCAACAATATTTCATGGAATGGCAGTTCTCTTGCAAAGTACGTATTTTCAAGGAACTTTCACAAGAAATGTAAAACAAGATTGTTATTATTTATATCTCCTTTAGTAATAGATTGCGCTCTAAAAACATGCCATTATTAATTATTTTTTGCAACATAATACAAAATATATTTTATTTACTCATAGATAATTATGAATTAGAATATTTTGATAAAATACATTTATTTAAACCTTGATTTATAAAATTCAACAAATTTTTAAGTAACTACAAGCAAAATTACTCACATTCCATTTCAAACATTCTACATAAGACTTCTTAAAACAACTCGTTTCGTTTCTATATGTTCTCCAGTGATTTCAATATAAAAAATATTGGCAGCATTTTCTATTAGTTTAACGTTCAAAAGTAATACATCAAAGATAGGCAAATTATCTTCGAGAAAAATCTCTTTCCCATAACTTTTCGCCAGTCTCTATCATCAATTTTTGATTGTACATTAAATCAACAACAGCATAATCAATCAATCCATTTTGATTGATCACCAATCCTGTTATCACAGACGTTTCTTTTTCTGTTAAATATTTGATAATTGGTAACAACTTTTTGTAAATTTCAGAGCAGATTCTCAGATTGTCTCAGTTTCACTTTTTGTTCTGTTATTTTAATTTTACGAGGAGAAATTACTATCTGCATTGGAATTATTCTGTTTTCAAGTGGCAATGTCATATTTTAACTGTAAAAGAGTCATGATGTACTATTTTTTTCCTTGACTTTTCATATCATCTGCAATTTTCTGCTAGGACTTTCAATTAAGATAAATGATAAAATATCAATTCGTAAGCATTTTGTGCTGCTTTTCTTATTTTTCTACATCTTTTTCAAGTTAATAGTTTTTTAACAAGTTATTACTCGCGTGAATACGTATACACACAATATTATGTTTAGCATTAAGGTATCCGACTACGTTCGGAACATTGATTTTGTAAAAGCGTATAAATGGATAATATTTATGATATTTAGTGTCACTTAGATTAGAAAATGTATATAAAATTGTTTTAAGAATAGTATTTCAATAAAAAATTATTTAAGTACAAAATATTTTGACAAAAATTGAACATAGAATGAACCATTTTCAAAATATTCTCCTTTTGTGAAAAATGCTTCTATTATATAATAATATTTTGCCTTTATATAGCTCAGACCACTCTACGGAGGCTCAACTAGAATTTTTGAAATATATAACTTAGAAGTGGGTTTATCCATATTTTACGACAACAGAGGGGAGCAATTTTAAGAAGAAAAAAAAAAAAAAAANAAACACGCCGATAATTATTTCAATTGGTGGTAACTCTGAAAATAATGCGAATTTTTCAAAAATCCTAGTTCAGACTCTCTGGAGAAGTCTTTACTTTATGTAAGTGTGTGTGTGTGTGTGAAATATTATTATTTTAGAAGCATTTTTTTTATAAAAGGAGAATATTTTGAAAAAAGATTATTCAAAGTTAATTTTTTGCCGAAATATTGTATTTAAATAAAAAAAAATTTTGTCAAAATGTCCTTAAAACAATTTTATACATGTATTCTAATATAAGTGACACTAAATATCATGAAAACTATCTATTTATGCGCTTTTTTAAAATCACGGTTCCGAAAGTAGTCGGATACCTTAAGGGAAATTTTTTTTCCTCTAATTTTTTCTCAATTTTCCTTCCTTCTTTCCTCAGTGGCTTGACAGTTTTAGGGTGGGCCTTGTCCTTCTCAAGAAGCCTTTTCCAGGCTAGCCTTCTTCCTGCTAGTGTTCTCCAATTTTTAGTTCTCAAAACTAGGAGTTGTTTTTCTTGGCCATCAATCCATCTAAGGCAGTGATTCCCAAAGTGGTCTATATAGACCTTCAGGGATATATGGCGACCTGCAAGGGGTCCATGCCAATGAAAAAATAATTTTGGAGTCCATAAAGTGTAAATGGGAGTCTCTATGATAATGGCTCTCATTAAACCAGGTCGTGACTTTTATCTTTAAAAAAAATTTGATCTCTAATGGAAAAACCCAGATTTTATCCATTTAACTAAATTTAGTGAGGTTAATTTGTGATTACTAGGTGACAGCATAAATTTTATCATGACAAGGACCATTTCAGCATTTCTTTCCAGAATCAAGCTAAAGAAGTATAGTATTGGACATCACAAATTTTCTCAATTTGTCACAGACAATCTGTCAGGACATTTTAACCCAAGTTCAACATTTAAATGCTCTTTACTCAGATTCTGAAACAAGGTTTAAGATTGCTTTTTTTATAGTAATACCACAGTAGACAATGAATTCATATAGTCACATTGAAAAAAAACTGTCATATTACAATAGGAGAACTGATCAGAATAGTCCCTAACAAAAATCTTAAAATAAGTTTAGAAATGGATGTCAGCAATTTTGGCTTTAAAAAACCTGTTATTTGTCGCGAATCATGGAATATCGAGATAAAGTTTTTAATTTCTTTTCCTAGTGAGAGGGAGTTTGAGTGAGTTTGTCAGTCTCAAAAACGAAAAAAAGGAAGGGGGGGGGAGAGAGGGCAATTACTAACAAAGGAGATTTAGGATTAAACTTGACTAGATTGATATTAAATATTGAAAATTTGTTATTGAAGCACCCGATTAATCCCTCTCATTAAAAACATTTGTTTGTTGTTCTCAGTTATTTTATGTATTTAATTTTATTTAATTCATTAACATGTGCTCTTCTTATGTTTTAAACGCTATACTTCACTACAATTAGAAATTTAGTTCTTTTAAAGTAAGTAGTAGTATCAGCTGTCAAAAAGACATTTAAGTTGATAAATTTGCAAAAATTCAACATTAGGTAAGCAGGGATCTACCCGAAACCGATAAACATGGCAAGGGGTCTATGAGACGAAAAAGTTTGGGAACCTCTAATCTAAGATTTGGCCTGCCTTTTCTTCGTTTCCCAATTGGTTGGGCATTGAACACTTTTTTAGTGTTGCGGTCTTCGTCCATTCTGACAACGTGACCTGCCCATTTAATTCATTGTATTTTGAAGAAATTAACGGTGTCAGATTCTTTATATGATTGATAGAGCTCGAAATTTGATCTTCTATACCACGTTCCATTTTCTTGAATTCCTCCAAAAATAAATCTTAAAATCTTCCTTTCATAGATACTTATCATGTTCTCCTCTGCTCGAGACATGGCCCAAGTTTCATATGCATAAGTTAATAATGATCTAAAAAGGCTTTTATTTTCTAAATTTAGCCTATTTTAAAAAATATTGTCATATATATATATATATATATATATATATATATATATATATATATATAATACCAATTATGTTATAGATTTATGATTTTCTGTGTACAAAGGAAAGAGGGGAGCAAGGATTTAACTTTAACTAACATTTCATTAGTAAGTATAAAAAGTTTATTGGTGACATGTTTGTTATTCTGAACTTTAGTCAAACGATCAGGACGGCACCTAAGTTAAAACCTCACTCCTCTAATTTTCTCACTATACCATGTGAGGACTTAGATTCTAAGTTTCAATTTATGTGGATCAGTCTCATTATTTCACGTGAAGGTCTTCGGTGCAAAAAGGATTTGAATGCAGTATCCGAGCAGAACATTGATGATCACTATCAAGACAACGTTGTAGTGAACAGTTGAGGATCCTTTACCTTTTAGAGAAGTCACCGTTATAAATTACTTTATGAAAAAAAATTGTGTGTGCTTATGACCACACGATGGAAGTGAAAACTTATGATTTATTCTGGGTAAGAGAATCAATAGTTCGGATGTGCTACGTTTTCTTTCACGCATGCGGGAGTTAAGTAGTTGTCTTTTTCGTACCCATTCATCGGTGGATTTGTTTATTTCATCTCTTCTATGAAGGGCAATGTTTAAATAATTATGCCTTATTATATATTTATATATGAGTATATACAGTTTATAAATGTCAATTAGTATAATTATTAAAAATATTTATATGTAAATTACTTATGTAAATTATATTTATAAAAGAATATATGTTTATATGTGGTACTTACGTACTATCACAACAATGCCAACATTCAAGACAACTCATCAAGTTGGCAACCCTGATTTCCCATGTATCATACACGCTGAATCGCCAACCATGTGTTTCGTTTCATGTCCTTCATACCGTTGCGATGATGCGTAACTACCATTTATATAACTTGTATAACCCTATATCAGCATTTCTCAAACTGTAAGGTGCGCTCACCTTGGGGGCATGACAACTCTACCAGGGGAGCGCGATCATATTGAAAAGTCGAAAACAAAAGATTATTTAAAAAAATTATTAGTTTACTGAAAGTAAACAAAATACGTTCTGCCATAATAAAAAAAAATAAAATACATATTTACACTGATATATTTCATTTATACATGTATCAGTGTTACACAATGTATTTTATGATTAATTTAACAATCCTGAGTTAAAAACCAGTTTAATAATTACCAGTGACCCCATGGGATTGTCATATATAAAATTATATAAAAAAAATTAACACTTATCTTGATAATTTGTACGGTTTATAAATAATCCCTTAACTACCGGTTAAAAGTTACTCATTCACTTCCCAATGCAAACCGTTTTCCACGCATTCGCGCGTATATGATGATTGGTGAGGGGGGCGAGATAAAGAAGCAAAAATAATCTGAAATAAAGTAATTTTTTGGCAAACATTGCCAATATCCTTTTATTTCATTCCAAAGCCTTCGGAATAATTTTTTGGATAGCAGTGCACAGAAAAGATCGTACTTCGGAAAGACGTAGATATACGTTTGAGGAAAATTAACGTTTTAGCTGAGCGAGACGTTTATATACGCCGGGGGCACTTAAGAGATTAATAGTACCGTAGTTTTTGCATCAAAGTATAGTGTTATTAAATTCAATACATTGTTATTGTATAAGGGGGGCACAATGAATATTATGATTGAAAATTGGGTCGCGAATATTGAAACTTTGAGAAGCACTGCTCTATATATACTATGTAAGGCAGGTAAAACTGAGAGCAGTTTACTTTCCTTAAAATTCTTTAAACAAACAAAAGGAGAGGGTTTGTACTTTTATTTTTTATGCTTTTATTTTCTTGTATTCTCTTAGTGGTCATCACTAAAATAAACCAAAATATTGGCAACTTTCTCTCCAATTAACTTCATTAAAATTTTGGATCTTAATTCTTTTGGCATTTTTTTGTGCTTATATGCTCTTTCTACTGAATTAAAAAAATAGATCACGTGTTTCTTTTCTTCTTTATCTTCGACCTCCTTCATTGGCGCAATCTTTTTTTTTTTTTAATTACTTTCGCTTGCGCTCTTCTTCTCTAGTTCACTTGCTAGAGTTCAGTGGAAATGGGCTGCATGACAGTAATATTTCAATGAAAAAATATAACTTCACTGCAAAAAGTGTGTATGAAATTTTTACTTCAAAAAAATTTTTCAATTCAAAACTAAGCTAGCCTCGTCGACACGAGCACGATTGCCGAATGGAGTCGAGTAAAACCGATTAAGAGTAACGCGGTAGAACCTGACGCTTAATTTAGATTCACTCTTGAACAAAACGCGCCGAAGGAAGTTATCACTTCAAAAATTCCTTTGCACTTTTTTCTGCTGGGTTTCTAAAAAGCTAATCACACACTCACCACAAGATTTTGTGGAACTACTAAGCCTACAGTCTTGAGAGAGAGAGAGAAGTTAGGTAAGAATATTCCCCTTTAATGAAAAGAGATCAGCTAAGGACAGGTTTTGCGGCAAGTGAACCCCAAGGGGTATTGCGGTGGCGTCGTTATAGATAAAAGATTCAAGTTTTATTAAATTTACAGATTTTAAATTTTTCAAATGTATTTCTTCTGTTGAGTAGAGATCCGTTAAGAACAATGTTGTTCTTTTTGTGAAATTATTTCCTCACAGCTTTCTGAACAAACGATTACAAAAATGGCCCACAGCATAAAAGGTCTGACCACTGCACACAGCATCTGATCAGCGTATTGTCCCCGTAGAAGGAATGCGTGGGAAGAAGCGGGAAAAAGCGCGTGGGCGAATCACACAGTTACCCTTCCACCAGAAAAAATAGTTCTCTCGTTTCATCCCAACAAACAGGTTTTGTGAAAATCGACTCCCAAAGGAATTAGAGTGGTTACGAGGCGTTATAAATAAAAAGAAATTCTGTTTTTCAACAATTAAACTTACATACTTGGAATTTGGCAGACATGTTTCTTTTAATGTGTAGAGATACTCTAAAAATGGTGTTTGATTAAATTGACTATGAGGAGCGTAAATGATTAAGATACTTCTATTTTAAAAATTCAACTCTTGCGCTTTTTGAATCAAGAGGCAAAATGCTATAAGAATAAATAATTTTCAATACAATCGAAGGATTAATGCTAGGACATAGATATCAATAACCTAAAAAGAATAAATATCTATATATAGTTTTACAGTGTCATGAAATACCCAATGCAGTGGGCGAGTAACAGCTAGTTTTATATAATACTTTTAGCCCTTTATCTATCGCATTATGGTTTACTGCAGTTTTTTTCATGCAATATTTTTTTTAATCACGACATTGAAAATTAAGAATATACATAAAAAAAATACTCAACTTTGGGAAATTTAATCCGTTAGAGCTAATTGATTAATTAAAGGTTTTCAACTGGAAAATTAATTATATATTATTAAAATAAATAGTCAAATCGTTTTATTGGTCTTCATTAACATACAAAAAAAAAATAAGACACTTACCTTTTGACATTAACTATTTTTTCGGAACAAAAATGACAATTTTCGCAATCTGCTGAAAACGCCGTTAGCTGAAAACGCAATTTCTGCTATAAAACTATTCGTCTTCCTCGCTAAAATACTCATCACAGAACCCGTGCTGCCATATATCTTGGAAGAGTGGATTTAAAAGAAGATTCCTGCTAAGTATCGTCAAAGTATTCGTAAAAATGGTTATTCTATGTAATTTTAAAGTGAGGGGTACTTATAAGTACCGTAGGTAGCTAAAGGGTTAATCACATCCATTGTTTATAAATTAGCATTCATATGTTCCATGTTTTTAAAATATTACTAGATACTATAAATGTAGTACCCTTTAAATACCCTATTTTTCTGTTTATTGTAAAATATTTATCTTTATTTATTTATTTAAAATATCATTTATGCAGCGAAACGCTAAGAAACGTCGACAAAAGTTGATTAAAGTAGTTAAATATCACATGACTCTTTCAAAAAGTATCTAAAAAAAACTAGCTAATTTAAATAATTTACATTAAAAAAATATTCTTTTTTTTCTGTGGTTTTCTCTCCGCTTTAATTAGCATTTTTGTCTCTCCAACATCAATGATCTACTTATCTGATAATTAAGGCAAATATTTTTCATACCAGCGTGAAGTTCATTGCACACTCGCAAGAAACATAGCATTTCCATCATTAATGCTCACTTTCAATCTTTTTCAATAAAATAAAGAACAATACCCGCTGAGGAGACTCAGAAAAACAACGTTCTCGATCACTAATTGCTATTAGCGGGACGCCATTACTCCTGAATGAAAGGACCTGATTCTCCAATGAAAATTCCCCTAGTAATCGTCACTTCCTGAAGATTCATTCTGTGCCCAGCCCAACCCGAGTTCTCAGCTGCGTAACACTGAAGCATAAATTCGGTTCCTAATGATCGCAAACGGACGCACGACCATAAATATTTACTCATGAGATTTATCATAAGGTGAACGAACCAATTCCTCTGCCATTTTCTGTCAGCGACGACTAATATTTGTGGAGACAGTTACTGGAAAGGATCACCGATTGCGTATATGTTTTGCTTGCCTGTATCGTGCAAACAGTGATGGTGAGAAAATAAAGATGGGGTATGGAAAAATGCTACAGTTCCGAAAAAAAATATACTGGATGCATAAAATGTGATGTAGAATTGATGCATGAAATATTATGTACTTGATGCATAAAATAAAAAATATTTATAAATTACATTTTATGTATTTATTCAATTCCTACTATTACCTCACAGTCTCTATATATTTGTTTATTTATTTATCTCGGTGGAATTTTCAATCGTTTATAAAATACATTTTAAAGAGCTCAATTGAGCTGAAATTTTATATACAAGATTATTTTGGACGACAATACAATAATTTAACTATTACTAATAAAAATTAATTGATTAAAACTAATTATTTAAAGAATTACAAATACACAGCCACGTTGGCGTCATTTTTGGTGACTTAGCGACCCTTTAGGCGACTTGTGTCACAACTTGAAAATGATTCTGTCATAAGTATATACATATTTATATTAATTGTAACTATTTAATAAAAAGTAGCTAAAATAAAATTTTTCTTTGTTAATCTAAGTAGGAATTGACTTAATTTTTTTTTATATTACTTGTTTTTTTAAATAAATTTGAACTGTGAATAACAAACTATGTTAAGACTATTTAGTTACCATTCAGACTCAGTTTTAAGGGGCTCGAACCTTAACTCAGCATATCTTTGTGAAAGGAAACAGACTAATTCTAGCAATCCTATAGTATTCAGCTTTCGATTGTATAGAAAAGCATTTTTACAGTTCTCTCTTCTAGATTTAAAAATGACCAGATATGAATTTCTAGAAACGAAAGCATGTTAGTCTTTTACGCTTTTATAACCCCTCCCCTCGGAATCAATTTCCTCTAAGAATCATTTTTAGTGGGTTCTATTCAACGAAAGAAACATGCTAAATAAATTTTCAGTCTCTTGATCTTATAGTTGAGAAACGGGAGTATTTTTGCCTATAACGCTCCCACAAGGAGTTGATATGTACAAAACTCGTTCTTCCCAAATCTCTACTGTACAAAAGGAACATGCTTGTCAAATTTCAGATTTGTAGGTATAATATTTCTAAACCAGGATTTTTTAAAAATCGTTTTCGTTCTCCTAATCCCGCAATCCTCCTTAGGAGTCAATTTACACAAAGCTTGTTCTTAGTTCTATTAAACGAAAAAATATCTTGCCAAACTTTTAGTTTGCAGGTGTAATAGTTCAAAAACGGAAATTTTTATATATAATATAACGCCCCACAGCCCTTCTTGGGTGTCGTGCTTGCAGAATTTCTAGACCTGTGGGTCTAATAATTCAAAACCGAAATTTTTCTTAAAAATGCCCCGTTACCTCCCTTAAAGTCGATTTCAATAAAACTCGTTCTTAGCGGATTTCTAATGAAAAAAATGAACATGCCTGCCAAATTTCAAGTCTATAGGTCTAATCGTTCAGGAGATCTCGGAATGAGTGAATGAATTGCCTTTCTCATATATATATGCAGATATTAATATACTTACCGTAAAATCGGCATATAACGCCCACCTATACTTTCAATTTGCATTTTTTAATTTTTAGGTATTTTCCCGTATAATTCGCACCCGTTTTTACGAAGAAATCTGGAATTATAGTATACAATGCCTCTTATGTTTTGAAGTCATTTATTCGAGATATTATTCCAGACTTTTGAAACAATAGTATATTTCTAAGAACTAGAACTCTTTTAATTCATAAGGTAGGTCATTTCTTTTAAATAAACAGTACTTAGATGCGTATAGAAGTGAAAAAATGTATGCTTATCTCTTTTGTTAGTTTTAAAGCTATCGTTTTTATACCCGGCGTATAACGTGCACCCTTATACTTTGTTTCATTTTTTTTGTTCAAAGTGCGCGTATACGCCAGATTTTACGGTACTGTAAATTCGTATCCAATATCACATTTTTATATATAGAGTGAAAAAAATATTTAATATAACATTTCATGAATACGCATAATATTTTGCTTTAACATTTAAAATTAAAAATCTATTTAACATCGAAGAGTACTAAAGCAAATGATAAATTAGATACGTTTCATGTATAAAGATGGAAATAATTCACATAAAAATAAAAAGTATATTTTTTCGCTCTCTGTATGATAGTGAGATTAGAGTATAATATTAATATTGCAAATTTTTTCAAATTGAAAAAGTATTTCAGATTGTTCAGATTTCTATAAAATACAGAATAAAATTCCTTTTTTACAAATAAGACTTTATATTCAAATAAAATTTTATTGAGTACATCATTTACACTGTCTTTTATTCATTATAAGATAATTTCAAATTCTTTAATTTTTTAATATAATATAACTATATAAAAATTAGACAGAAGGATTGAAAAAGTTCCTTTAAAGAAATTGTGTCGAGAGGCGTAAGTAAAATGCTTAAATTTTGTAAAATAAGATCTACTCTAAAAAAAAGGGAAAGAAAAGAAGAGTAAAAATAAAAAAGTTGGAACTCTTATAATGATATTATTGAATCGTTTAAGGTCTTTTTTTAAAAATATTATCGTGGCAACGCAGTAAGTTACGCGATCGAAAATTCGAGGAATCCATTTTAGTGTGGAGGTTTTAGTCATTTGTTCTATCCAAAAAATATGTGCTGCGACTTATTATCGGTATTTTCAGAAACTTTTAAAAGTCTTGAGATTGTGGGATTGAAACTATTAAATATTTGCCGAAATCCTTGATTCTCAATCGTAAATTTTTTAAAATTATAAAAATTAAATTTTTTTAGAAACTTTTTCTAGCGACAAAAGTTTTGACTGTGATAAAAAAAATTATTTTCAAAGAAAACGTGATTTTTATTCAGTGAAATAGAAATAAACTGTCGAAAAGGAAAACTGTTTAAAAGTTTCTAACGAGTTAATTTATAATATTATAAACAGCAGTACATTCTTTGAATTTTTAAAGTAAAACATATGTCGATAATTTTGTTCTAAAGAGAATACAACTCTTTATCATAATTATATATGAATTTATATGTAATATTTATAAATTTTTATTTAAAATATAGGATACTATATACATATAATTATTTCAAATTAAAATCATTCATATTACTTTTACCTACTGCTTTCTTATTATCAAGCATCTTAGCGTAGGATTTTCCCCATTTAAGTAATAAAAAAATATAAACTCAATATTTTTTATGGTTTATTTTAATAATTTTATCTAGAACATTGTGAATTAATATATTACATTCTTTTATTATTCTTTTATATATAAAAAGAAATTTTGTTACGAAAAGTAATGAAAGCTAGAAAACGTGAAAAAAAAGTAATAATTATAAGTAAAATTTCGTCAAAAAATTCTTTACATGACGTTAACAAGAAAGCTTACTTATAAGGAAATTCTAAACTATTTTTGTTCTATCATATCTTTTTTTAAATTTTATAACTTTTTCCCAAAGAAAAAACTAGAAAAGGAAGAAGAAACTTCCAAAAACCAAACATGCAGGGAAAAATTTTGAAAAATATCGTTTGGTATAAAATTACTTACAGGTCTTTTTTTCCCAGTAAAAAATTAAGAAAAATATCGATAATTATAAAATTACTAACAGTTGTTTTTCGTAGAAATTCAATTTATTTTTAAAGTTTGCAACTACTTTTTTAATGGTTTATTTGTTTACGGCAAAGGAATACAATCTTATATTACATTTCGGTACAAATTAATTTTTCTGATAAATATGCTCAAGCACTGTAAAATTAGAAATTAACTTAAGTTTCCTACGCGTCTGCAGTACAATGAAAAAAATTTCTTGGGCAAGATTTTAAAGAAATAAATTTTCTGTTATTCGGTTTTTAATTTCATATTATTATTTTTTTATTATTAAATGGAAAAGGTATGTGAGAATAAAAATAAGCAAGAAATATTTTTGATTAAATTTTTAACTTAATTTACTCTTAATCATTCCATTTTTTTTTTGCCAGTATGTATGTTTTTTGTTAGATATATATGTCTCTCTTGTTCATTTATAAAGAATATTCCATTTCATATTTGATTCATAAAATTTATTTTTAATAACCAAAAGCGAAAGTTCTTTTAATTTTATTTGTGACTCAAAGTAACAAATTTCACGATATTTTCTATAATTAAGAATATAAATAAATATCTAAAAGCTTTCTAGATATTTAATCTATATCTGTTTTTAAGACTTCGTAGTATTTACAAAGAAAATATAGTTTCTTTAATTAGCACAATATTTCTTTATTTCAAAATAACTAGAAATGAAAAATATCTCTATCAAAGCTGAAAAATTCTACGCAACCTTTTCTTATAGTTTTATTATTACTATTATTATTATCGGTTAAGAGGATACATGGTATGATTTAAAAAAAAATGTATGATTTAATGGTTTTCAAACTTTTTTAGATTTTCCCCTATGTATAAGTATTATGTAGAATATTTTTTATGCTCAAAATACAGAAAGAAGCTAACCATTTAGTTTTTAAGAGAATAATTTAAAATTTTATGAAGTTATTTTAAATGCCGCTCTTTCGACAAAATTAACGTATATAAACATGAAATTTGATTTAAAAGTACATCAGACTACATGTCACAAGAATTCGCATGGGTTTTCTACTAACATGACTGATATTCGTAAAATACATTTTTTATTATGAATGCTTTTTGAAAATTTCTTAAAAAATGTATAAATTCTAAATTCAACTAATTTTTTAGAAATACAGTGAGAGTCGTTTAACATGAAACTGAGAGAATTGAAATTTTTTCGTGTTAAAAGAATTTCGTATTAAAGAATATTGCAAAAAAACCCAATTTATAAAGCAACATTAAGTTAATTAGAGTACATTTTATTTTAAATAGATCTGTGTGTATGCATACATTTAACAAAAACGGTTCAGACTTTTAAGTAATTTGCTCTTTTTTTAAAAATTATTCATAAATTAGAGTGAGAAATACCAAAATCCTTACAGATTTTCGTTTTCGTCTTCTGATTTTGATCAATAGCCATAAGAAGCTTCATCTTTGTTTTAAGCCAAATAGTAGCTTGCTTTCCCACTGAGACCTTTGCCATTATGCTCGCAAAAAAATTCTTCTAAAATAGAAAAAGTAATTCGAACCAAACTTACTGGTTTTTACTCACACATTCCGATGTACTCTCAACAAATTTCAAAACCAACTGATGAGAGATTGGATGTTTTTGTGCGGCGTTTGCAGGGGTGGAGGGTAAAAGTAGCTTAGAAAAACAAAATTGGCACGTGTCATATAGTATTCCGAACATATTTCAAAGCCAAGTTTGCTTCTTTTCTACGAAACACATGAAACCTCCTCTGTTTCATATCACACCCTTCTTGAATCTCATTTGAGCTGCTTGTGTTTTCCTAATTTTGTTCATTCCCTGAACAGAAATCTTTTCATGTTAAGCGATTTTCGTTTCGTGTTGACAAAAAAAAAAAAAAGATGAAATTACATAGTAGTTGGTCTGGACCGTTGTATTACTTCGTGTTAATCGATATTTCGTCTTAAGCGTTTTCTCGTTAAACGTATTTAACTGTAGTTGAATAATTACATGTACATATAGAAATAGTTCAAAAAACTATCAAAGCATTTGGTACAACAGAAAAAAGCCTTAGCATTTTAAATGAAGATAAACTAGTTATTTTTTTTCTTTCTGAGATAAACCAGTTTAAGTTATTTACCTTTGGTATGTGAGTAAAAACGAACATAAAAGTTATCATAACTCTGGGTGTTTTTTTAATTGGAACTTTCAAATTTTGTAAGAATACAGAAAAACATTAAAGGATAATTTAGGCTAAAAAAATTCACTTGCTTTTTGACTGATTTTTGTCAGTAGAATTAAACTGTGTGCTCTTATAAAATATCTTAAATAAAAGAAGAAAATTGACTTCCTTTTTCTTTTTTTAAATTATCTGTACAGTATCCCACAGTAAATCTAGAATTCAGAAAAATGGTAGTAAATAGCTGAAATTTTTTTCAGAATCGCGATGAAGGGATTACAGTAACCCTTACACAGTTCCACATAAGACCCATTCATAACTTAATTATTTTCGTTATCATCACGTATGTAATCTTCCGTATCTTCTTCCAAGAAATTTCGGGAGAGAAAATTATCAGGAAGTACATTATCTTTAGCGGCTGTTATGAGACAATTGTATGGAAGATGAAAAATTCACTGAAACTTTCTATTTCTACTGAATTTATCCATATTCATTAGCTGTCTTTCTGAGGGATTCTAAAAATCCCCTCTCTGACAGTTCTGATACTTCTTCGAAAATAAATATATTTTAAATTCTTGGAATGTTTCGGTTTTTTTTTAAAAAAATGGTTTCATTTATGGTGAAAGACATTAAAAAAAGTCATAAATTCTATTTTCTTTTTGAAGTATCGAAAAAACTTTCATTCCAAGAGCTGTTTCTTTAAAATACTTCAATATGGAAATACCGTGAAACTTGTTTAAAAATAAATCATTCAATAATTACAAATTTATTCTTTGAAAGAGATTTCTGATGAAATTTAGAAATAAAAATGCTGGATTCTAAGAAATGAGGTAAAAAAAAAAAAAGATTAATGTTCTATTGAGAACTCGATACTATAAATTCAACATTTAAATATTGATCTGCATGTGATTCAAAATACACAAGAAACAAGTATCATAAAAGAAATTGAAATTAGAATTTACCATAAGTTCCTTGAAATTTTGTTTTTACTTTTTTCTAAATAATTACAATTAATATAAATATATTTATACATATGACGAAATCACAATATTAAGTGGCAAAATAAGAAGAGATTTTCCTTGTAATTTTCCATTTTCCTTTCTATCGTTCTCGTCATTTGCTCATGGTTCAAAATAGCGGGATATATCGGTCAAATCCATGTGTTGATTCTAAGGGAGGCTTTAATAAGCAACCTATCAATTCCAAGTCACTCTGGAAAAGGACTTCAATCCTCAATTCAATTTAAGGCGATATGGTACCATCTTTAAAAAAATTTTTATTTTTAATATTTGATATTTGGTTTTAATTGTATTTTATAAAGGTTAATATTTAATAATAATTCCATCCAAAAAAATTTTTATTTAATTTTGTTGCAAATGTTTGGCAAATTTAAAGTTTTAAATTTTTAAACATTTTAAACCTAAGAGCTTTTAAATATGTTTCTTTTCTTTTCAAAATTTTTTCCCAGTACGTGCAAATATACTACATAAAACTGTGCATGGGTTTTCTGCTACTGCTCTTTAATTTTTATTAATTTTTCTTGATTAAACTTACAAAATTCTCGAAAAACATTAGTTTTGATTTTGAAATTTTTTTGAAAATTACTAAACATGTTAGAGCTAATTGAATGCACGGTTTTACAAAACATACATTTCAGAACATGTATAAAGTTTCAAACCACTTACTTCAATTATCAAAAAGCCTTGAGTAGAATAACAGTGAATGTACAAAAATTCAACATGGGGAGAAAAAATGAGTTTTAAAGTTTTCATTTCATAAATAGCATGATAAAATATTCTTCCTCAATAATCTAAGAGAGCTTTGTATAAGTAGTATTGGTTTGTTTCAAACTGCTTACCACAATTTTTAAATTTACAAGGAATAAAAGAATATACTTGTATAATGAATATATAAAACAAAAGATTCAATATTTCATAAACATTATCTTAACAATTTTTTAAAAAAATTACACACATTTTAGAGTTTATTTCATGCACGTTCTATACTACTATAATAAACAAACATATTACACAAATATTCATACTCCACTTTCCATAATTTTAATAGCATGTATATTCTACAAAATCCATAGGCTCTTCCAAAAATCACTCGCAAAGCATTTTTGCAAGAGTATTACATAGAGTATTTTTAAAAGATTTTTTACTACAATTTTATTAATATTGACGTATATTTGGAGATCTGGATATACCAGTATATTTTTTCATCAAACGAGAAAAGTATTGCATTCTTCTTCAAGTTTGCACACCTCAAGTTAGTGTTTTGGCTTTCTGAGACTTGTCCTTAGCATCTGAAAACCACCTCTTTGAAGCTTTCGTTGTGCTTAGTTGGGTACGTTTTTAAGGCCTAGGCATGTTAACTTTTGGCTTTTTTGGAAATCACCAAATTCCTTGTCGTAAAGCAACTTTTCTTGCTCCTTTGGAACTGGAAATTTTAAAATATGGATTAAATTTGTAGGAACAGAACTTCACAAAAGAAACCCGCGGTAAGAATAACTCTCATATAATCAAAACAAAACAATTATTTCCATTTCGGTTTCTAGAAACACTAATCTGGCGTAAGGTAAAAAGAATTAGTTCCTTATTTAAATGGGGCTCTTTTCTAGCAGACGATCTGAGAAAAGTGGGCGTGGCAGCTTTGTTTAGCCCAGATCTACTGACATGCAGCAAAATGGATAAATAACTGAGATAAAAAAAATAGCAGGGTACAACTCTATGAAATTTTGCAGACACATTAAGAAAAGTTAAAAGCATCATATAAGCCAATAAAAAAATCGATAGTTGATAGTTTTTTAGGGTACCATATCGCCTTAACATCTAGCAGGCACATTCTTCTAACCCAGGAACAGGCAATTTGTTCTGACTCGCAAGCCACATCGTGGGAGTAGAAGATACCAGAGGACAGCACCTTTTTTAACCCTTTATCTACCGACGGTACTTATAAGTACCACTTTAAAATTACATAGAATAACCATTTTTACCAATACTCTGACGTTTGCAGGAATATTCTTTTAAGTCCATTCTTCCAAGATATATGGCAGCACAGGCTCTATGATGAATATTTTAGCGGAGAAGGCGAATAGTTTTATTACAGAAATTGCGTTTTCAGCGGTTTGCGAAGATTTTCATTTTTATTCGAAAAAAATAGTTGATGTCAAAAGGTATAAGTGTCTTATTTTTTTTTAATGTTAATGAAGACCTTAGAAAACGATTTGACTATTTATTTTAAGTGAACAGTGTACATAATTAATATTACAATTGAATATCTTTAATTAACTAATTATCTCTAACGGATTATAAATTTCCCAAAATTGAGTATTGTGTTTATGTACATCTCTTAATTTTTAATGTAGTGATTCAAAAAAATAAATATTGCATGATGTGGTAGATAAAAGTGTTAAAATGATTGCATTCATTATAAAAAAAAATAATGAAAAAGTGAAATAAATTAGTTGCAGTTTTATTCAATTTATTTATCGGACTAATTTCATATTGTCTATAGCTGCAAGTATATTAAATTTTAAAATCAGTTTAACGAGAAAAATGCATCCGGACACACTTTTCTCCTTTTTTTAAAAAAAATAATCAGGAGTGAGAGATTACTTGTTGAAACTCTCATCACAGCCTGCAAGTTTATGTCAGCCATCATGGTATATTTACTCTCGCTGATCTTCATGCAAGAAAAACTTTGCTCACAAACATATATCGACTAAAATATAAGGAACCATTTCCCCTCAAATTTCTTCGTACATGGAAATTTTTCAGCTGAAGAAGATTTGTAAAAGTCAATTAATGTCACAACATAAAACATTTGGACATTAACATTTGAATTTTGGCTCAATTTTCTTAAAATCCTGAAATCTTGGGATTTTCCTCCATAAACTGCAGATGTTCTCTTAGAAGAAACACTTTCATGTATTTTTTTCCTAGTAAAAAAATAAAAGAATTCTGTTTTTCGAATTGTAAAATTACAAGATGAATATTTTATCGGCACGGGTAAGAAATCCCTCTTCAAAGTGGATTTTCTGACTATTTTGGCGGGCCGCTACTTGTTCAACCCTGTTCTAACCAATGATCTTCAGCACGATTGGAGCTTATGACTCGACGCATACAATAAAGGTATTCAAGTCAGTGAACAAAACCAATTGATTACTGTAGACCATTGATACTCAACCTGCGGCCCGCGGGACTCCTGTTGCCCACCAGCCTTTTCTGAGTGGCCCGGTCATGGTCCATTGCACTAAGAAATTCAATTATTGGAACACAATGTACTAAAAATTTAGCAGGAAATTCTATAAATCAAGCAATCAGATCTATCAATTTTGCTATTAGTTTGTTTTTTTAATATTAGAATGTAAGCAAAAGGATTGGTCATAGATGAAAAGAAATAGATTGTATCCCATAACCCAGTCAAAAAATGCATAAAAATAAATAATTATGTGTATGTGTGTGTGTGTTTGATAGAAAAGTTAAAATAAAAGCTAAAAATGAGTTTTATAATATTTTGATCAATTTTGTGTTGATGTTGCTTTGGTTATATGTTTTCCATTATCCGCATATTGCGGCCTGCATGAAATAACTTGTCATGTGTATGCGCTCCGGCGGGAAAAAAAAGGTTGAGTACCGCTGCTGTAGACCAAAACTAGCATTTCTGTCATCAGTATACAGGACATATAAAATGCGATAAACTCAATGGCTTAACGAAGAGTATGAGGGCCCTTGCAAAATCAAGTTTTAGGCCCCAAGCCCAAATACGTACTTAGTGTCAGTCAAGCTTTGGCCCCCCTAGAGTCCCTGCCCTCCCCCCGCAATGCAGGGGTTGAGGGGGTGTACGTTACGCCACTGGATTAACTATTACTTCTAAATTTGAATAATATTAAAAGGTTCATTTCTAAACAGAAAAATAGGAAAATAATGTCGTTATTAAAAACTTGTTTGTGTTACTCTCCTATAAACTTAAATTAACTTTAAATGTAAAAAAAGGAAACAAATTTACGAAGACTTTATTACCACCGTTAAACAAGGTTGCTACTAGTATGATAAGTATTTATAAATGTTGAAATATTTCCTTTTTTGAGATGTTATTTTCATTTATTTTCATTAATTTCTTTTGGACGTGTCCATCGAAAACTCATCGTGCTTTAGAAAAGTTCTTTGAAGTGTACCGAATCTCATTAACGAAGTTAATGAAGCAAATTAAAAGACATATTTAATCTAAATATCGTTAATTAATCTTTCACAGAAATAAGTTCAATAACCATTTGTTGTGGCAAAAAATGGTTATCGATCCTCGGTTTATCATGGGAATAAAAGATATGCTGCCTAATCAAAATCAAGAAAAGTCGGTCATTTGCTGTTTTGTAGATGTTTTCATCAACCACAGACTATAAACTATAATTCGTCTAAGTAACAATCTTATCACCTTATCAACAACTATTCATTATCATCTGCGGTATTCCTTCATAAGAGATACCATACGGAAATCAACAACAAGGAGAAGTCATTGACCTGGAAAAGCACGATTTTCAAATTAAAAAAGATTTAGAAGCAATGTGGTATCGAAAAATATACTCGATGATAGAAGCGATAATAACTGATCGGGTCTCATAAAATGTACCACTACATTTCAGCTTAAGATATAGAGACTGCGAAAACCTAACCCCGAAAGCCAGTACAAGTTCCACTTAAAACAGACTCCTACTTAGCGGTGCCCATAAACAATTCACAGCCTTACTTTAAAGAAAGGGAGCACATGTTCTGTATGACAGTTCATCTAAAAGCTAAAAGGGAGAAAGGGGATGCTGAACTTGAGAGCGGCTCTGTTTTCATATTTTCTAGCGGAACTCTATTTTTAAAAAGAAAGTTCTGCAATTCCTCGTCTGTTTCTTGTCATGGAATACATGATCTACAAATAACCTTCTTTCTTCGGGTTTCATGGTTGGGGCACAAATGAAGTTGCAACCTTAGGTTAGGAGTCGAGTTACTCGTACTGTGTACTTTGGTATTGGAGTTCGTTTCAGAATATTTGTGATATCTCGGGGAAAGTTTTAAGAAATATATACAATTGTAGTTTTCGACGCAGTCATCAATGTGTCATCACCCTCTTAGCGTATCATTCATTAAGCCTGTAACATTCCAGGCTGATAAACTGCTAGGGATGTGACCCCGAGTTTTAGTTTACTCATTTCAAGCTTTATTTAATATGTTACGAAATGTTTTAGGAACGAAGTTACATTTTCTCACATTGCTAATATCACACAGCGGCTGCAATAAACTGTCGTCATTATAGAGAGTTATATTTGTAATTCAGAAGAGAGCCAAATTAGTGTTTTTAAGGATTGAAAGTTGTTATAATGTTTCATTTTCTGCATAATTTTTCTTTTAGAGCTAGATAATTTACAATAAGTTTTTATGTTTTATTTCGCATTAAAATGATATTTTTCTTCTTTCGTAAGGTATCAAATTACACATTTTTCATGGGTTTTTATTATTATTTAATTGAATGAAGCAATCTTTGGCTTTCTGCACAAAACATATTATTTTATTTCTACGTTACAAAGAAATCGAGTTACGATATATTATGTAAAATTAGAAAATCCGGAAACGGATCTTCTAACAGAAGTGGGCATTTAAATTGCTCAAAATCTATCATGGCGAGCCTGATAACTCAAAATATTATAAATGTATTTCTATGAAGCTTTTCGAACCTGATATATTATTTTCTTGAGAATGTGCTAAAATAATTTTTACTGTATAAATATTTTTTTTTATCTATATGACCTGTTATTTCAATAATATTCATGTAAATATGACATTTCAAAAATATTTGAATGATCAGTTCTAAAATATTTATATTTAAATAAAACAATAAAATGTTAGGCTCTTTTTTTTTTTTTGGATAAATGTATATGTAGTTTATTTTAGTAAAACTTTCATTGCTTTTTTTCTAACTGCTTTAAAGATTTTTTTTTTTTAAATTGCTAAAAATTTCTCACAATGATTTTTGTAAAATTAAGATAATTTATTTTAAATATTGCTATATATATATATATATATATATTTGCATTGTTCCCTAAAAATATTCATAATGTTTAGTTTGTTATATTTAAAAGTGTGTGGGTGGTGTAGTTGGTTTGTCGCTGGCCTTGTACGCCTAAGGTTGCGTGTTCGACCCCAGTCCCGTGGCCGCTAGTCAGTGGTAAAAGGTATCGGATCGTGGCTTGCCTTGAAACGAGTTCGAGGCCCAGTACCCTAAAGACCCCGGTAAGGCCCGCGATCACGTTAAATCTTCGAGGCTGAAACGTCCCCCGTTGGGTGTGGTGTGGTAGTTGGAGAGGGGTGTCAGCTCGGGTGTTCACGTCCTTTACCATGGCTCAAAATTACGTGGTCCGTCGCCAAAAGCCCTCGTGTAGCTGAAAAGTGCGACGCTAATATTCAATCAATCAATCGACCCCAGCCCCCAAGTCGTTGGATTTTCATGGTGTAGAAAATCGACAAAATTCATGTCGTGTGATTATGCGGCATGTAAAAGATCCCTTAAGTGCCTGTTTGGCTTGGGTGCTCTCTGAAAAATTAAATTTCTGGAACAAGTTCGCATCGTCAGGCTCGGGGGCTCCCCCTGAGAAGGCGGGGACCAAAAATTTCGCTTTGGAATCGCATATGTGGTGCCGCACTAAAAAGTGATACCAGCTCCTGTGGAATGTACTAGATCTGTAATGGTAAAAATACCAACTCGCCGCCCCATTAAAAAATATACTTAAAAAAATACTCTGAACGTATTCGGATACCTTAAACCCTTATTAAAAACATGAACAAAATATTTCTTTACTTATAAAAAAAAATAATTAAAATGTAGCTTTAATTCAAACGAAATGTTAAGTTTTTCGATTTCTTAAATACAAAATGTTATTGATGAAATTTTTTGTTATCATTTTTTTCCACAACCCGTTATACCCGGGGAGCCCAGTGGTCATAACGGTGTGGTTAGCGTGTCGAGTTCGGGCCCATTACCGCAAAACTCGCCATACAGAGGAGTCCGATGCCCTTAAAATGTCGCGGCCAAACGTCCCTCGTTGGTGTAGTGTGGAAATTAGGATAAAAGAGTGCCTGCTCGGTGTCGTCACCGGCCTGGGTTCAAAATTCCGAATCCGTCGCTAAAAACCCTGTGTGCTGAACAGTGCGAAGTTAATATTCATTCACTCACCCGCAACCAGTTGAAATACCAGCGCTGCGTGGGGCTTGAATTGACCCCCAGTAGCCGAATGGTCCGTTTCGCAACCCCCGATATTTTTTTGCCAAAAATCAGGGGAAAAATTTTTTGGGTACTCCCAAAGTTGCACCGTGTGGGGTTTTGATGTGTTTTGGGGCCCTCAAAGTCCTCATTGCCCAGAGGACTTTTATAATTTCTCCACCCCCCAGGCCCCCCAAACCCACTATTTCCGGTGCCCCCGCTCCCCTTTCCCAGTTCTTACCTCCCCCAATTTTTTTACACGGGGGGTTATCCCTTAACTCTTTTTTACTTTTTTCCCCTTTCTTTTTTTTTGCTTTTTTGGAAAATCTTTCTTTTTCCACCCCCAGTAGCGCACACGGGGAATTTTTTAAAGGGGGAAATTTTCCCAAGGGAATTTTCAGGGCCCGGGGCTAAAAGGGTTCCCCCATTCTTGTATCATGTTTATTTTTTTTGGGGGGTTTTTTCAGGAAAAAAAACACAGTAAAAAACTAATTATTGAATAAAAAATTGGCATTAATTAAAAAAAAATTAATCATTAATAACAAATATTTAATTAAATTTTCCTTTTTATTCCCCCAGAATTATAAAATCGGAAAAAAATCAAGGGTTTTGGGGGGTTCCCAGACCCCAGGACCCCCCTTTTGTGCGCCACTGTCCCACCACCTAGGGATCCCCTTGTACTTTCACTGGCAACCCGGGAGCCGTAAGGGGGGGGGGCAGTGTCGTGTTTTTTCTCATTTTTTCATTTATTACCTTACGGCACCACGGCCCTCCCCCCTTTTTTTTTAAAAATTTAAAACAATAAATTAAAAGAAATCTTTTTCAATTACAGTATAGAATACAGATTATTATATTAGCTGTTTTCAACTTGTTAATATTTTTCGTCGCTTATCACTTTACTATCTTTTTTTTTCCCCCAGGGGCATCCTTACTCTTTGCTGGAAACATTGTACTTTGGGGCAACAAAGGGGGTTTTTTTCGGGGCCGTTTTCCTCATTAATAAAAAACATTTTTTTAAATTTTTTTTTTACATTGTAATATTATTTTTTAGTGTATAGCCATCAAACTGTTAAAAAATTTTTTTTATCCATAGTAGATCCCATTTTAAATTTTTTCTCTATTGGGGCAAAAAATGCTTCTATAAGGACTCGCTAGGCTGTGGTACATTCACTGTAATTTTAATTTTTTTTTTCCTCCTTCCAGTTTTGTGCTCCGAAAAATCTTTTGCACCCTAGGCATATGACTAGCGTGCCTAAGCGGAAAAGCGGCCCTGTCATTGACACAGTATGGAGGTTTACTAGCTCAGATGTCGTCCTCGACACTTGACAAGAAAGCATTCATCAATTCAAGATTGAACTTGTAATTTTTCAAATTTAAGAATTCCGTCGTCAATAGCCCTCCTGTTAATAATCAATCAATCGGTAAAATCGGAGTTCGAAATCTTGTCTTGATATAAACGAAGGTCGGAAACTTGATTCGAAGCTCGCGCGCGCGACCTTAATATGGACGTTGAATGGGCGTTCTTTTGTATCTGTATGGAAGAGAGCTTATAGAGCACAGCGATACTCAACCTGCGGTCCGCGGGCCGCATGGGGCCCACCGAGCCTTTTTAAGTGGTCCGGCTCATGGCCCATTGCTCTGAGAAATTCACTTATTTAAGAAAATTGTATGAAAAATTTGGTTACCAATGCTTTGTCAAGAAATCAAATATATAATGTTGCTTTTTGCTGTCGGTGTCGTACGGGTATGAATTGATATTCTTTGTTTACTTGAAACGATTACGATTAGTGATAACAGACAACAGTGGAGTGGAGGCAATTTTATGGGTGGAACTAATTTTTACCTATCCTTCATATCTTGTAAGCGAAAAATATTCGATAAAAATATAACGTTTCAAGACGATTGGGAGGTTGACTATTTTGTAGTGACAAACAAGTATGGATCAGTAATTGTTTGATTTGTCCCGAATGTGTTGTATTTAAAAAATACCAATAAACAGGAATCATTCAACGACACTTTTCCTCGAAGATCTCTTTCAAGAGGTGATAAATAGACTTTTTTTGTGAATAATCTTTGCAACAGCAACAAAGTGTTTTGCCGGTAATAATATCACAGTAGTAACAAATACATCCTATGAAGTTTGTTATATTGTTGTTAATCATATGAGACCGTTTACTGATGCAGAAATTGGGAAGGAGTGTTTCTCTTAAGTGCTTCTAATTTAGTATTACTGACAAAAATAAAAAATATAAAAATATAATAATAATAATAAAGCAAAACAGGAGTTATAATATTTTGATCAATTTTCCCCCTTCCTTTATCATACTTCGGCCCGCGTGAAAAATCTAACATATGTGTGAGGCCCGCGTGAAATAGCTAACATATGTAAGCGGCCCAGAAGAAAAAAGGTTGAGTATCCCTGGCTTAGAGACTACTCTTTGGTTTTCAATGGTAGTGAGATAATGGACTCCTATTGGCTGTCCTGGGGGCTGTGCGCGACCTTAATAATTGAACTACTTTGCTTTTGTGCAGTTTCTCCAGTCAAAAAACTTCTTTGCCTCTAAAATCTAACCATCATGCTTTATATTTTAGGTAAATATGCCAATGAAGTGGTGCTTCCCAATATTGGTTGTGAAGTATAATTTTAATCCTTCATATGATGAATTCTGTAATTATTTCGACACTCATATAACTCTAGTCCACAAAGAATCCATTGTTTCAATCACAAATAAAATTTGAATTAGCATTTGTGTGTGTGATTTGAGAATAAAAGTTGACCGCTTGATAGAGGAGCTCTTCAGCCGCGCAAAAAAGCTGATGCACATTAAATCTGCTTAAAAGTCTTCAAGTCGGCAAGACATAGAAGTTTCAAGAGTGGCTTCCAACTCACAGTTGTCATTCTCGTCACTGAGTGTAGTTCAAAATTATGAGGTTCAAAGCAAAGTGCCTTCTAATGGCAACTAGTAAATGCAACGTTAAAAATATCAATCAATCAATCAAAGCATGGGAGTCTAATAATTTTTTCTAAGAATCAAAATTTGTTGTTATTTGCTTCTTAAGCAGTCTGAAAGGAAATTTTGATATTTAAAATAATATAGGCTCAGTGATAGTAAATAACTTAATGTTTGTGAATATGCATTTCGAAATTTATTTGAGCGAACAACTCTGGTGCAAGTTAATCCTTACAAACCCATTTCTGTTTAAAAGATACGGTGGAATAAAAGTAATTGAACTCAATACCGCAGTATTTCTCAAACTTTCAAAATTTGCGACCCAATTTTCAATCATAATTTTCACCGCTCTCCCCTACAATAGCAATGTATTAATTCTAATAAAAATGAACTTTGACGTAAGACTGCAGTCAGACTTTAATTATAAACTGTACAAATGATCAAGATAAGTATTAAATTTTGTATAAGACAAGCCCATGTAGAGCACTAGTAATTATTAAACGTTTTTTTACAATTAAACATGTTTTTAATTGATAAATTAATAATCAAAAACATTGTGTGGTACTGATACATTTATAAATATACTATATCTGTATAAAGGTGTATTTAATTTTTATTATGTTAGAATGTATTTTGTTTTTTGCTTCCTTTCAGTAAATTAATACTTATTTTAAATCTTTTATTTTCGACTTTTCAATATGCTCGCGAGCCCTCCCCCTCTTTAATACAGGGATATCACGCCCCCCTAAAGGGAGTGCCCTGCAGTTTGAGAAGCGCTGCTGTACCATATTTATTCTGTAACCAAAATTATTTTCTTAACTTAGAAACATGTAATATATTCAGCTCTTCCACAGATTTGATGACATTCAAACATTTGGAAAGAATGTAATGATTAAATAAAATAAAGTGTAATGACGATTCATTTGAATAAAAGAACTGTTTGCCTCCAATGCATTCCTATAAAAAAACCCACTGAAAGTCGAAATTAACAATAATGGTCTAATAATTAATGGCCTCATAGCTGGCTCGAAGGAGAATTCTCTTTTTAGCTCGGTTGTCTACTATTTTCAGATCGGCAGCAGTTCAAATCAAAACGCCTCAAATCTGCCCCAAGATATAAGAAGGTCACAACCTTCCTTTAAATTCAAGCTTAAAAAAATCGTATGAATCTTTAGAGCAGTGATTCTCAACCACTGTGCCTTGTTACTTTTGTATGCCACCAAATTTTTTAAAAAATTATTAATTATACTCTGAGAAAAAAAATCCAAAAAAATCCAGAACTGAATGATTTGGCCATTTTATAGAAGTAAACTATTCATAAAACTGTTATTGAGAGTTTTATTCATTATTTCCCAAATTTAGAAATAAGAAAAATTGATTGGCTTCGTAATCTCTATTTGTGATAACATCTGTATATGAACTAACTTTGCATGAAGAATTAATATATCGCTATGTAATAATCGAGATTTAAATTCAAAACATTCGAAAGAGTCAATGAATTCATTTTGGATTAAAATTAGAAAAAATTATCCTATAATAGTCAAAAATGTTAACCAAAAATTTTTAAAAATATCCCATGATAAAATCTGTTATAATTTTCTGCGTCTTATTTTTGCGAATTCGGATTTGTAGCAATAACAAAAGATCGAGACTTTTAAATGTAGATGACAAAATGAGACTGGCATTATCATTTTTACGATCAAAACGAAGTTATCAAAAATCATCGAGGTCAAATTTTGCATTAAATGTATTCTTATAATTAATTTGTAATTAAGTACTCAATAAACATTTTATTGTCTTTATCATACTTATTATTTTATTTGACATTAAAAATTATAATCCTAAGCTATTTTACATAGTGTATTACAGATAAGTAAAATTCTTTTAAACTTATTTTATTGTTAGTATACCGCCAAATTTTGAAATTGTTAATGTACCACAGCAAAAAATGTTGAGAACCACTGATTTAGAGAAATAAAAATGGTTCTCAAGTTGTTTTAAAAATCTGAATAATAGATGATTCTATCTTTTTTAATTTTTTTTTTTTTTTTTTTTTTTTTGCTTGTCATTTTTGGAATTTTTGATAACATATGAATTAAAGTTCGTCAATCAAAAAGAAAAATACTTTTTTGGGAGTTTTTCTTTAATTCAATGAGAATATCAAAAGAAATTGAACAATGTTATAATGCATTTTTTTAAAATTAATTTCTTTACCGATGAAAGCAGGCAAAAATGGTAAAACAAAGATCAAAACCGACACATCACTAATTGCGTCGTCATTTTAAAAAAATGCTTATTTGGTTCAATGTTATAGTTATTAATTGTAGAAAGATTTGCTATGTGTTGCAAAATCTCAGACATTTTTTAATAAAAATTAACTTAATATACTTAAAAAATTCGTAAGATATCTCGTAGACTATTGGCGATGACTTTGTGGCAACCGCCTTTCTTATTTAATTTAGCTACTGTAGAATGGCAACACTTTTTAACCAGTTATTCGATTATTTTGTTAAAATCTTATTATTTTTATTATTTTTTAAATTAATTAAATAATTATTTTAATACAAGAGTATCACAAAACTAAAAAGCACTTTTTTATTTAATTAAAATTATTATTTTTATTCCTTCAAAGAATTTTCAATTGTAGCACTAGATTTTTTATTTACTGATGAAGGTATAAAAATAGTTTCTGAATCATTTATAAAATACATAACTACTGCATATGTCATATTAATTTGGAACCGGAAATATGCCTCTAGCATCTGTAATCCAATATTGTAGTAATATTGCTACCCATGTCATTGTGTTATTTTCCTTAGATTCTGTCAAATAATCCAATAGTTATAAACACTGCACATGCCAATAAGATACCAAGACTTATTGATCTATGAAACGTAATCAAACACTTAATCTTCATCAATGAGACTTTTATTGGTGTATTCAACATAACCGAATGAGCAGATGATGGCATGTAAATATGCATTGATATATATATCACATATTTACTGTAATAAAAAGTATATTTATTTCTACTTGTATCAGATAGGTAAGCCACTCCTTCTCGTAATTAATTTGTATGTCAGCAATATTTTAGCTTATTTTCATCAATTTTGTATGATAAATCTTCACAAAATGGTTGTAAATACTTAAAAATCTGATTTTTTAAAAAAAATTGAGCATATGTCTTGAAGAAGAAAAATGCAAATTTTAACATTGAAATTATACATTTCTTCAAAACAAAAGTGACTAAATAAGAAGTAAAATCTATCGATTTTTTAATTTTTAAAAATAAAGATTAAAATTATTTTTATGAGAACTATCTCATTAGTTCAAAGATATGGGAAAAACCATTAGGGACTGTATACTAGATTACTTCGAGCAACCAATTAATTTTTGCAAAATATTTAACATTTTTTATTCAAGTTTATACTATTTTAACAAACTTACTTTTAGTTTTTCTATATTTTTATTGTTTTTATTTCATGTTTATTAAAGAAAGGTTATTTTTAAATTAATGATGCTGGTTCAAAAATAAGACATATTTCAGACTACTTTCTTGCTTCGTTTTTGAATACCTTGTGATAAGTGGAAAATGTTACAAACTAATACCATACACAAACTCTTAATGCTACCTCATCTCGATTATTATTTGTTTCATGAATGTTTTCTGCTGTATTGAAGATCATTACACATGAAAGATGACATTTACAGGAATCGGGACATCAGAAATCCAGAAGTCTCTTTGCAACAACATACGATTGACTTCTCTTTTCTGCAACTTTCATCAAATTTTCATATTTTATAACAATGCTTTTTTATTTTTGTTTTTTTGTATGCTTGAAAGATAAGGATGAATTTCCCAATATTAGTCCAATTGGATCGATTTTTCAAAGGTGGTTTATAGATTGGTGTAGAAACAAAATTTAAAAATGTTGAGGTAGAAGTTATTTTATCGACAAATACTTAAGATGCTTTTTAAGCATCTCAGGGAACGATGGCACATATACACCCTCGCAATGCAGGGAAGCCAGGATTCTAAGGGGTCAAAGCCTCACTGACGCCAAGTACGTACCATTTGTAAGATCCAGCTTGGGACTCAAAACCTGACTTTTGGGGGGCTAATTGTCTTCGTTACGCACTGTCAAGAGACCTTTCTTAAACCCTCAGGTTACAAACTTCTGAACAAAATTCAGTGAAATTCGGAAGGAAGGAAAAAAATGTCATTCATAATGAAAAAAAATTCTTCTTTAGACGTTTATTAACTATATCAATTGTTAATTATTCAATCCTATTTACATCGCGTTATTAAGTTATTAGCAAAAGCTTAATTTTAAAAAGAATTTGGGATGAAAATTACAAAGTCAATGGGATACTCTTTCTGATGGCTTTTACAATGAATTTATTTTTTATTGAATATTATTGGTTACAAAAGTACAACGAATACTTACACCATTAACAAATGATAAAATTTAGGTTTTCTTAATTAAGAGCGTAAGTTTCGGCCTTTTTTTTATTGCCACGAAATATATTACGGAAGTACTTTTTAAGTACATTTGATTCACTTTGTTTAAATTTCTATTGGGTATGCGGGTTGGTATTTTATCATTGCAGACCCAGTACATTCAGGACCAAATAAGGTGCGGCACATTGGTGGTATACAATCGTCGCTAGTAATTTTCGCGTCAGTTTCCTCCTGGGAGATTCACATGAGTTCTAATGATGTGAAAGCGTACTATATTTTGCCACAGCGCAACATTTTTTCAATTCTACTATTAGCTTACACTTTCTATATATTTATTTTTAGTGGGATTTTCAATCTTATATAAAATAAATTTTAAAGCTATAATTTAGCTGAAATTTTATATACATGATATTTTGGATGACAATACAGTAATTTCTTTATAATAATTAATAAAAAATTAATTGATTAAAACTCTAATTATTCAAGGGTTACCAAATGCCACATTTGCATCATTTTTGGCGACTTATGTCAAAACATGAAAAGGTTTTTCTCTCACATTTTAAAGCGGTCATTTGAGCTGAAATTTTTCTATACACTATTATTTTGATAAAAATACGATAATTTAATTCTAATTAATTAAAATTAATTGACTGAAACTAATTACAAATAAGCCACGTTGGTTTTCATTTTTTAGCGACTTGGGTCAAGACTTTAAAGATTTTTTTCTCGCGTTTTAAAGCATTCAGTTGAACTGAAATTCTATACACACGATTGTTTTGGATGACAATGCAATACTTTAATGATAATTAATAGAAATTATGACCACTTAATGTTTGCGATTCTGTCATATGAATATACATATCTATATTAATTTTAACTATTTAATAAAAGTTACGAAAATAAAATTTTCTTTGTTGATTTAAGTAGGAATTTGGAAGCAGAGTACTTTTATACTTGCTTTTGCTCTACTTTTAACTCTCTAATCTTAATAACAAATAAGAGCCTAGAGGTAATGTAAATAAATTTTCCCTGTCAATTTTTTTTTTTCTCGAAATTCAATGAATAAAATACATTTTAAGACGTAATAAGAGTAAAATGAATAAAGACCTAATCTGTAAAATACATATTTCTGACTGTGTTATAAGCCCAGAAACCGAAAACAGAATACTAAAAGAAAAATACAGTTTTTAGGTCATGCTTTCCCTTCAGTATTCATCGTTGAATGTGTATTGGACGGGAATTAATCTCTAAGGTAAACACAAATCACCTTGCCCATTTCTTTTGTGTAGATTTTTCTTGCCTGTATAAATCTGTTAGAAGATGACACGGTCAATCACCTTCCCCAAATCTTTTTATGTTTTGTTATCGCATTTATCTGCAGGTGTGGTTGTGTAAGTGTCAGAAAAATATTTTGGTGAGGTACTTTCTTCTTTTATTGCACATCTTTTCAAGAATTATTCGACTGAGTTTATTGCTATATATTACGTTAAATAGGTTGATGCTCACATTCCATATTCCAAAAATTGCGTAATTTTCAAAACGTTTTTATCGGATCAATTTTTTTGTTTTTTTTTTGTTTTTGGGCTAATTACATTCGGAATTGTGATTTTAAAAAGTGCATAAATGAATCATTTTTTATGTTTATAGTGTCCTTTGGAATATACCGTAAAATCCGGCTTATAACGCGCACTTTTAACACAAAAAATAAGATCAGGAAAACTTAAGGGTGCGCGTTATACGCCGGGTATTATAAAAACGATAGCTTTAAAATAACAAAAGGGAGCGCATAAAAAGTTTCACTTCTATATGTATCGAAATACTGTTTATTTAACAGAAATGAGAGACTTATCTTACGAACTAAAAGATTTGTAGTTCTAAGTATACTATTTTTCAAAAGGGGGTCTGGTGATAATACTTCGAATAAATTACTTCAAAATATGAAACAATATATACTAATGTTCACATTTCATCCTAAAATAGGGGTGCGCGTTATATGGTGAATGTACCTAAAAATTAAAAAAATTCAGCTTGAAAATGTAGGTGCGCGTTATACACCAGTTGCGCGTTACTTACTTTGGATTTTTACGGTACGTATAAAATTGTCTTAAGAATATTATTACAAAGAAAAATTATTTAAATCAATATTTTTTTTCAAAAAATGACATGATGTGCTTCAACGATTTTGGCCTTACACGGGCCATTTCTTTTTAATAAAGGTATATTAAATATTTCTGGAATTGAGATTGATTTAAAGGTATCCGACTACGTTCAGAACCGTGATGATTTTTTAAAAAGCGCATTAATGGATAATTTTCATGATATTTAGTGTCGCAGATTAGACTACATGCATAAAATTGTTTTAAGGACATTTTGACAAAACAAATTATTAAATACAATACTTTGACAAAAAATTAGCTTAGAATAATCTTTTTTCAAAATGTTCTCCTTTTATGAAAAATGCTTTTATTATAATAATATTTTGCCTGTATATAGCTCAAACCTCTGTACAGAGGCTCAACTAGATTTTTTGAAAAATTCACATTATTTTCAGAGTTACAACCCATTGAAATAATTATTGGCGTTTTTTTTCTTAAAATTTCTCCCCTCTGTTGTCGTAAAATATGGATAAATCCACTTCTAAGTTATATATTTTCAAAAATTCTAGTTGAGCCTCTGTACAGAGGTCTGAGAGCTATATAGGCAAAATATATTATTATAATAGAAGCATTTTTTCTAAGGAAAGAACACTTGAAAAAGGTATTCAGGCCCATTGCCAAGCTCAACCCAACATTTGTATATTTTTTTAAAATGTATGTCCTTTAAAGTAATTTTATACATATTAATCTAGTGACACTAAATAATATCCATTTATGCTTTACTAGTTTCCCAGTCAATTACAGAAAAAAAACTCATTTAGCTAATTGAATTAAGAATTAATTTAATTTTTTAAAACTTTTGCTTTTTGGTAGTAAGTATATTTATCACTGCCCATTGGGCCTATTAAAAAGTAAGAAGACTCCTAATGTCTTTTATTATTTTTTTTTCTTGTTTTAGATTTATAAAATATATTTTTTGTAAAATACTACAAAGAGTAAGAAAAAAGAGTTGTATGCCCATATAGCTTTTTTTTTTTATCATTCATAGATGACAAAATACAATATTATTTTCATGAAATTGCGAGATCAGTGAGGGAAGTTTTTTAATCCACTGTTACTATATATGGAGGGTGTTGTGGCAAAGAGGTGTGTAATAGTTTATTATTTTCTTAATTTTTCTGAAGTTATTAATAGATGACAGCACAAGTGAAATATAATAAAATAGCTTATATACTATGGACACATTTAAAGGATTAATGCAATTGGTAAAGTATACTTACCACGGCCTTAGAAAGAGGTTCATTTGCTTCGCACTTCAGAGGAAACAGGACGACTATTGGTGAGGGACGTCATAATTTTGAGCCATGGTCAAGCGGTGAGAGGAGGGAGAGGACACTTGAATCGCACCCCTCCCTCTCTAACTTCCACACCACGATAACAAAGGGGACTTTGAACCAAACCAAGATTTAGTGGCATCAAGCCTTTTACACCGTGGATCTTTAGGGGCACAAAGGCTCGAACCAGCAATTCGACAATGCCGGCCACGAGTTCGAGGCAATGAGCACTCAGGTACTGAGACCACATGCTTTGATGAATTTAACAAAACAATTTTACATACCTCTGAATAAACAGGCACACTGCTTTTTACTGTCACTTACACAACCATTATTGAATTAATATTTGATATTGTTGGCTTATTTATAATTTTTCCCCCGAGCATAACATCATTTTGTCAATTTTGCTTTTCTCACTATTACATTACGAATTCATTCACTCATTACTAATTACTAGTTAAAAATTTAAAAGCATGGCTCATAAATACAAGCAAGAGACATACGGAAAAACGAACAAAATTTTTAATGAAATTATTTTCTCTCGAAAGTGGAAATGAGAGTTTATCTCATATTATTATTTTACCAAAGTATACAACAACAGCACAGTGCTCTGCATTTCAAATAAGCCTATTCTAATTAGCTTCTCTTTTTACGTCAATTTCATCTAGTGTGTAGAGTTTTACCCAACAGCCAGCACTTTCACTGGCATAGCTATTAGTTCTGAGTCAGCCCGTATCACTTAACTCCTTCGGGGCTTCTTTTAGAAATAGAAAGCCTTATTTGTGGTATTGTAGCTACACATGCTGGGGCCCCTGTAGCTTAGGAGCCCCGGCTTATCGCGAATACAGTGGTTGATACGCGCCCTGCCAGCACTATAAAACAATGACTTTAATTAGTACTTAGATTTGATTAAATTTCTTATGGGTTTTCCTTTTGTATGTTTTATACGTATTTTTTCTTTGGCTAACACGTTTTTTTTTCGAGGGGATAAATCTTGGTAATATTTTTATGTGTGCTGATTTTATATTTACTTACATGTTTCAAGTATAGTGTTTATAAGGTAATTCGTATTTTTTGTGATTTTTCAGTGATTGTACTCTTGTGTATATGTGTACCGCCACAGTAGTCAGTTTTTGGTGTTTTAGATGTATACTTAACTTGCAATAAACCATAATCTTGGTGGCAACGCGTACTGTTGGCGAAAGATTATTAACCCGGAAGAAGGCATGCACTCTCGATACTAACGTTAATGGTCACTCGGGGTGACAAAGTCAACCCATTTCTTTTTTATATATATAATTATTTTTATTGTACACGACAAAAATCATTATTCCAGTGGATAATTTAATTAAGAGAAAGCATACTTACCTACTTTTAATCACTTTTCAATTTTTCTTTGATAATTTGAGAAAAATATCAATCAAACTGTACCAAGAAGTTTCAAATGTGCGTGACTTTAATAAAGTACACAAATCACAGACACTTTTCGCTAACATTACAGGAATGTTATTTGCAGGCAAAACTGTCATATTTTGCTTAAGTTATTGTAGTTTTATTGTCCTTTGATGATCACCAAATAGCATGTTTAACTTTTTCTTTCTTGTGTCTTTTTGACAGGGCGAAATGTGTCTTGTGGTGCATTTATAGCTTTATATTTTTCTTGACGGTGTACTTTAGGTAGTATTTCAAAATTTTCCTTTCAACTCAAACGTTTCATGTGTGTGTTCACCGCTTTTCTCAAGTTTACTTTCGCTATCATGATTAATATGTATTATTTCCGCAAATTCTTCCCTTGATTGATCCATTTCAACACCCTTCAATAGAGATCATGTTACCTGAAATTTGCAGGTAACGTCTGGTTTGACTCTGAAGGAAGCACACAGTAGTTGTACTTTAAAGTTTATTAAGAATATTTCAGCATCACAGGAATCACACGATTCCATAAAGAAAAATACATACATATACTAAACCGCCTCTGACGTCATGACCAATGAAAAACAAACACGATATGCAATGACGTCAGATACGGTTAGCAGTTAACACAGATAAATCTGCATGACGAAAGGAACAAAGTCCAACAAGCGGCCCCCTCATGCAGATTTCTCATTCATACTTCAGAAGAACAAAAATTACACAATACCAAAAATTTCGTCACAAAATTTCCTTATAGCCTCTTTAGGTAAGGGCTTAGTAAAAATGTCAGCAATATTATTTTTACTATTAATATACTTTATTTCAAAAAACTGACTATCTACTAAATTTCTCAAAAAGTGAAAACGGACGTCAATGTGTTTTGTCCGATGATTTTCAACAGGCGAACGGGAGAAATTTATAGCGGCTTGATTATCACAATAAATAACCGGTAATTCAGAATAGTTTAATTTTAGCATCAAATTACATTCATTAATTACATTTTGAATCCAAATAATTTCTTTTGCAGCTTCCGTTAAAGATATATATTCCACTTCCATAGTGGAAGGAACTAACACACATTTATGTTTAAATGTACCCCAGGAAATAGGGACATTATGTATCATTACAATTAATCCTCCCTATATAAGTACGATCATCCTATTTGCTGCAAAATCTGAATCAGAAAAACAATTTAACTTTAATTTCTCAACATGAGATAGAATTTTAGTTTTAAATTTCTCATTGATATAACTTAAATATATCTAATAATTTCGGTAAAATATTCCAATGCTTTTATTCCGGGAGATTCTTGAAGTGGGAAAGGATGTTAACAGCATAGCTGATATCAGGCCTGGTTCGATTTGCAATAAATGACAAACAACCCTAAAAGATTTCTTATAAGGAAATTTAGACACATCTCTTCTATTTCTATAGCATTTGATGGACAGTCTAATTTGGATGGGAACTGCTGCTTGCAATAGGAGCTGAAGCATGGGGAAAAGTACTTTAGAAAATACTTTACAAAAATTTTATCAATGTATTGTTTCACCAGTGAATAAAATACTGTCCATTTTATATCAAGAAAGGGTAATACCAAGTTTATATTAATTTCTTAATTTTTCCCAACACTTTTAAATCAAATTTACTTTGTAACAAAGATACAACATTATCAATATCATCTTGTGATTTACCAAACATCACAATGGCATCAATATATACTATCAAATGAACATTTTCCTTATAAATATAAACACAATTGCACCAATTTAATTTAAAATCTAAATTTTCAAGAGCGTTATCAAATTCATATAATACCGTTCTCTTCCACTTTGATGCAATCCGTATATTGCCTTTTTAAAAGACAAACATGATTAATTTTATTCAAGCTTTCAAAACCTTGAGGTTGTTTCACATATACGCGTTCATTCAAATTAGCATATAAATAAGCACATTTTATATCAACTGACAATGAGTCCATTTTAATAGGCATACACAAATAAGACAAAAACAATCCTAACAAGAAAAATTTACTACGGGACTAAACGTTTCATCATAAAGATTCTACTCCCTTTTTGTTGGTTATGCCTTGTGCAACCAATCTAGCTTTGTACCTACAAATTTTGCCTTTACTATCACAGTTTTAAGCGTATAAACCAAACTACATCTTATAACTTTAGAATCTTGTGGGGCGGGAACTAATTCCCATACATCTCTTTCTTTCATTACTTTAATTTCCTCTTTCATTGCATCTTGCCATTTGCCAGACTGGGGAGAGTTTTTAGCATCTTTAAAATGTCTAGGGATCAAAATTTCAATATTCGAAGCTTCAGGACGATTAGCGTTATGATCCACAGTTGAATTGAAGTCAAATAAACTTTTATCATATAGTATATCATTATCTTTACAATATTTTTCTACATCATTAAATGACCTTAATCTAACATCTTTATCTTTAATACGATAATAAATATCATACATTTTACCGTTTTGACGCAAGATTGCTTCTCTATAAAAAGGAATTGAATTGCATAATTTTAAATTAGATAAGTTTTCAACTGGAGCGTTTACTCTTGAGCTATCGCCAACTACAGCTTTACCCGATTCGTCAGGATCATCATAACTAAATGTGTTAAAAGGATTATTAAATTTAAATTCCATCCATTCCGTTTTTCTACTATTAGGGCTAGGGAAGTTTAAAATGCCGTTTGAAACTCTTTTAGATTCATCAAAAAGTACGTTGCAAGTTTCAATTAACTTCTTTTCATCCAGTAACCAAATACGGTATCCTCTAGTTGAACACACACACACACAAGCATAGCCAAGCATTATTCCGTGTTTTGCACGTAAATCTAATTTATTCCTGAGCTGCTTGGGAGTTCCCACATAAACATGGCATCCAAATACCTTAAGATTTGATACAGTTGGCTTACGGCCAAAATAAAGCTCATACGGGGTTTTATCTTTAAATTTATGACAAATTCTATTTTTAACATAAGTAAAACAGACTAAAGCTTCTGCCCAAAAACACTTTTCAATTCCACTGGTATTAGAGAATAGCCTTAACACGAAAATCCACTAGCAGTTAAATTAAATCGTTCCGAAGGATACACCGTTTTGTTCAGGTGTGTAAGTATTTAGGCCTTCACATCTAATACCTAGTTCATTTAAATATTTGGAAAATTTTTGAATGACAAAATCACTCAATATTTTACCATTGTCACATCGTACACTCAATATTTTACGATTCAAAACTCTTTCAGCATTAGCTTGAAAAGATTTAAAGTATTCAAAAACTTGAGATTTTTCTTTAAGAGGAAAGCAGGTCACCATTCTGGAAAAATCGTCAGTGATGGACAGAAAATATTTAGCTCCACCACATGATACAACAGGTAAAGGACCACATACGTCCATGTGTACCAACTGTAAAGGTCTAGTACTTCTTATTCTACCAATAGGTTTAAAAGAGACACGTTTCGTTTTAGCTAATTTACAACTTTCACAGTCTAATTTCACATTTTTAAATTTAGGTAAACCATTTACTGCCAAAACTTTACTAGTTTGGACTAAATAGTCAATATTCATATGACAAAAACGATTATGCCACAGCACAATATTTCCAGAATAATGCTTATTTCCCTCTTTTACATTAGAACCTTCACCACATTGTCATATACATCTTTAACATGATATCACAGGTTTAAGAAATACAAGTCATTGAATCTTTTGGCAAAGAATAACTTCTCGCCTTTGGGTGCAAAAAACCATAATATACCATTTTCACATTTAAAGGTACAATTTGCTTTCTCCAATAAAGGTGCTGATAACAGATTTCGTCTCAATTTAGGTGAAAACATAACGTTTTTTAAAGTAATAGAATGCTCTCTTCCATTTAACTTTATATAAAATTTAACAGTACCTATACCTTCTATTGAACTTTCTAATCCACCTACGGCTCTAATGACATAGTTTTACCCTCTATATTCTTTAAGTACTAAACAAATTTATATTATTGCAAAAAATGTCGCGTAACAGCGGTATCAATAATCCAACTGAATTTATCAATTACTTCATTTTACATTAGTCTCCGTAACAAAAAATTTCGTTTTATCTTTTTCTTCAAAACAATAATTTAAATTAGATGCACTTACTAAATTTTGGTATTAGAATTTAAATATTTACAATTTCTCTTTAAGTGCCCTTCTTGTTTACATAAATAGCAAGGCCCTATTTTATCTCTAATTTTAGATTTCTTAGAATTTAGACTTATTTCCATCCGGTTTTGGTTTTGAAATTTTCAGAAACATTCTGTTGTTTTAAATTTACTGGTAGCACATAAAGCACTTCAATAGAATTATCGAAGAGTAAATTCTAACTTGCGCTTAAATCATTTTTAATTGTTTTTAACCGATTTTCTTCGGCAATTATTTCAATCTCCATTTTATCAAGTTTAAAATCCTCATCAGGCCAACGCGATTTTCAAAATTTGCACTATACCTTGAAATTCCGAGGAGAAAGTGTCTGATTAGCAAGAAGCACGAAGTACATATCATTTAATGGATGTCCGACATTTTTAATCTTTCAACCATCTTCCGAATTCTGGCTATAAATACTGCAATACTTTTCAGTGTCTGGATTGAACTTGTGTGATAAGAGAAAAACCATCTAATATTAGTCGTATAACAGATGTTCTGGAAAAGGGTTCAAACAGTTCCTTGAGGGGAAATAATCCAAGCTTTTAAGATGGATTTGTAGTGGAAGATATCAAAGTTCTGTATTGCTCGTCAATACCGTAGTATATTGTTGCTAGAGCTCTATCCTGTCGCTGTTTATACTCGGACTTGTCACGTCTTGTTGCAGTAGTCTCATCCAAGGGTGGTTCCGTTCCTTCTATAAATGACCAACAGCCTCGTTCCATTAGAAGAAATTTCATATTCTCTTTCCATGAGTTCCAGTTCGACTTGTTAAGTAGTCGAATACGCTCTACACCAGCAGCCTCCATATTCAAAATTTTAAAGTGGAAATTGATGACAGCCGGCCCCCGTCACAAAAACCTTAGAGAAGTTAGCATTCAAAGAATTCAGATGCAGATGCAATCAATACAGGTTACTTCTGTGTTGATCGTTAAATGGGTCAAGATCTGGGCCCATAACCTTTTCTGTTACCTGAAATTTGCAGGTAACGTCTGGTTTGACTCTGAAGGAAGCACACAGTAGTTGTACTTTAAAGTTTATTAAGAATATTTCAGCATCACAGGAATCACACGATTCCATAAAGAAAAATACATACATATACTAAACCGCCTCTGACGTCATGACCAATAGCAGAAAAACAAACACGATATGCAATGACGTCAGATACGGTTAGCAGTTAACACAGATAAATCTGCATGACGAAAGGAACAAAGTCCAACAGATCACAGATGCCCATTACTTTTGTATATATTTTACTCATTTACATCTATAAACCATAATGAGTCGTACAACACAACAATCAAAACCACTAAGTTATTCACAGGGGGAAAATGTAGCATGCTCATCAGTGGGGTAACGGAGAACATTTAGGCTATCCAGCAAAGTCAGGTTTTGGGACCACAAGTTGGATTTTACAAAGGGTAGGTACATGGCGGGAGTCAGGATTTGGGCCTCCCAGAACCTTAGGCTCCCCCGTAATGCGGGGGTTGCGGAGGTGTGCTTAAAGCCACTGAAATGCATAGAAAAAATTTTGGAACAAAAATGGTCGCGTGAGGAACTCAGTCAAAACATGTACCTTAAGATTGTAAAAAAACGCTTACCACTCCCAAAAAAGAAGGAAATATATGACAAATACATTTTAGTTCCCATGAAGACTGTCTTATAGGATGACATTGTCAAAGTCATTGGTAACAAATAAACAATTTTCCCAGAATTAACGATTTCGTGAACCTGGGATGATTCTGTGCCCCGCGCGACCGCTCCCGGATTAAGTCCTGAAGATAAGGGTTGCTATGTATTTGCAAGGGGAAGGGCGTTGTGTGAGTGAGTGAATATTAACTGTTCAACTACACGAGGGCTTTTGGCGACGGACCACGTAATTTTGAGCCATGGTCAAGTGACGTGGATGACACCTGAGCTGGCACTCCCTCTCCTAACTACCACACCACACCAACGGGAGGACGTTTCAGCTCTCGACAGATTAACGTGCATCGCTGCCTTATACGGCGGGTCTTTGGTGGTACTGTGCTCGAACTCATGACATGCCTGCCATGATCAGATACCTTGACCACTTCGCTACCGCAGCCCCAAAGGGCGTTGGAATAGGTGGGGGAAAAGATAAGTTCCAATGATTTAGCGTGAAGCTCTGGACTGAATTTTTTATAAAGAAAAAGTAGTTCCTTTGTTTTTAGCACGACTGACTAAAAGAGGACAGAGAAAAGAAATAATTCTGTTGGTCTTAACGCGGCGTACAGCTTTGAGAATTATTGGGAAAACAATATGGAAAGATATTACAAACATTTTCTCGGATTGATATTTATTTAAAATTTCTGTTTCTTTTTTATATGACAATACACTTTTTTTTTTATTCTTATTATCGTATTATTTGAAGACCAGTGGCTGAGTGGTTAGTGCATCGCGCTTCCACACCACAGATCCGAGGTTCAAACCCCGCACTGGTCAAGGTCGACTCAACCTTTCATCCCTTTAGTGGGTCGATAAATGAGAACCAAGCTTGATTGAGAACTTAACACTATCGGTTTTGTGGCAGACTGACCACCTTGACCAGAGCATATGTTCATACACCTCAGGGCCCACGTTCGCGTTTACTGAGTTGGACACAGTAGGCCTGCGCCACTGTGTTAAGTTTATTATATTATTTATCTCTCTCTCTTATTACTTTGCAAATATATTTTTTGCGATAGTATAAATATTCGTTCTGTTGCCACATTGTTACAAAATATTTTACATTTCCCCGTTTTCTTCCACAACGTGTGTTCAACGGGTTGATCCTTTAAAAAACTGTAAGGTAGCATAATGACCTTGATGTAGCCTTCATGTTGCTCGACTTTTTATTGTAATTTTGACCTTGAATACTTCTTGACCTCCTTCAATTACATTAAATTTTAAACTGAAGGAAAGAGAGAATTTTTTTAAGGAAAAATGAGAAATTAAACATTTAAAAATTTCAAGTGTTAAAATTCACTTTTTTCAAAATTTTATTTAAATTATTGGTCTTAAAATAATATTCCCATTTTTAATGTCTTTATACTTTAAAAAGTTAAAGTAATATTTATTTCTCCAGAATTTTGCATTGTGAAAAAAACCTATCACATCCATATGCTTATAATACTAATTTAACGTGAGGAAGGAGGCATTTTTAAAACCACCATAACTCAGCAACTGTTTAACAAAATTTTACAAAATTTGAAATTTTAATTAAATTTATAATTGGAAACCAGTTACGCGTCAAAAATGGAATTTTTTTAGAAGCTAATTAATTCTTGAAATTAGTTTTTCTCTGGGTTCTATATTTTAACTCCTTTCAGCTATCAATACAGATACTAGAGTTGACTTGTTACAATGAAAATTACATGTTATTTGGGATTTTTTTCCTTTTAACGATGGTAAGGCTTATTTTTGTTTAAATCGGTCAATTTTTTTCATGTGTAAAATAAGTTCCATGCTTTAATTAGAAGAAAATTTTAAATACTTTACCTATTCTTTTGCCCTAATAAACGTTTTAAATACAAAAAGATACACACAAAATAGCTTATTTTATACAGTTAATACTTAAATAAGAACAATAAAAGAGATTGACCTAAACTTTATATTATGTTATAAGAAAAACATAAAACTTATGAAATGCTAATAAAAATATAAAGTACTATCAAAAACACAATAAAAGTATTATTCCAGGTTTTCAATATTGCTTCATAATTGTCTTCTTCACTCTCAGCTTCCTTTACTTTTATATCCCTGCTTGTGATTTATCCGCAATCATCTTTTTATTGTAGCAATAAGTTCTCATTTCTATAGGGTTGTGATTTTTATTCGGTATACTGTTATAGGGTTTTAGGTTTAATGCGAAAATTAAAATAAATCACAAATGAAATTATTTTCCAAACGAAGTTAAAAGAACAGTAAGTGTGTACTTATAAAAATAAGGACCTCTTTAACTGAGTAAACACGTACAAGTGATGGTAAATAAAGATAGGTCATTATCTAAGGTACAGAAGAAGAAAGACGTGTAGCATTAAACTATCTCAAAATTGCAGTTTTCACAATTAAAGAATATTTAATCTTGTTTTTGTTTTGAATATTTATTTATACAAATGCCAGGCATTTGTCCACAAAGCCATTAGTCTTGATCTAGCTTCCCAATACTCAAGAACAATAGAATTAAAAGATAATATTCAGTGGCATAGCGCACACCTCCGCAACCCCGAAATCGCGGTGGGGCCAAGACTCTAGGGCAGGGATGGCGAACCACTGGCACGCGGGCCATTGATGGCACGCGACACAATATTTTGGGCACGCCACCGATCGAAACGATTTGCATTTTAATTCAAAATAACAAAGTTCAATATGAAGTATTACGAGCAAACGCGAGTGATCGGTCACAGTTTTCAGAGATTTTCTCAATTCAAAGAATTATCGGTAATGCTCATTTTTTTTATGTACCCTGATGTGATTTCATTTAATAAACTGAACGTGTCCCAATTCGATTAGTTGGAAATAGAAAATTTTGAAATGCAACTGATTGATTTCCAGTCTAGTTTAATGTGGATTCAAACATTTATTGAAAAAAGGAGAAAGTTGGAATTGATTGAAATAGAAAGATTAACAATTAATATAAGTAAAAATGCTAATAATGAAATTTTGCAAACATGGAATTCGATTCCAGACGCATTTAACTGTTTGAAGAAGCTGGGCCTTGTTATTTTAACCGTATTTTCGTCTACCCACGCCTGCGAGCCATTAGTTTCAGAGATGAATAGCATTAAAGACTCGCTTAGAAATTGTTTGGCAGATGACTCCAACTCAGCATGCACTTTGCTAAAAGAGTAACATCTTACAATCCTAATATAAGCCATTTTTCATCTAATCATCAGCAGCAGAAATCACACTAATGTTACTTTAATTTGAATTACACTTATAACTAAAACATGCACTACTATAAAGTGCAAAATGTATTTTTTTTTTCAAAATAAATAGAGTTTTTAGTTGTGTTAGTATTTAGTTTTATTATTTTCTCAATAATCACAAGTCAAAATTATATGACGGCACGTCTATACCTCATTAAACATTTCTTTAGAAAAAATGGCACGTCGATCCATAAAGGTCCACCACCCCTGCTCTAGGGCCAATGGTACTCAACCTTTCTTTCCGCCGGGCCGCATACACATAATAGATATTTCAAGCGGGCCACACACGCATGACAGATATTTCACGAGGGCCGCAACATGAGGGGAATGGAAAAAACATACTTTAAAACAGCGATACTCAACCTGCGGCCCACCGAGTCTTTTTAAGTGGCCCGGTCATGACCCATTGATCTGAGAAATTCACTTATTTAAGAACATTGTATTAAAAATTTGGTGGGAAATTCTTTGTCAAGAAATCAAATATATCAATTTTTCATTTTGCTGTCGGTATCGTACGGGTATGAATTGATATTCCTTTTCTGTTTGGAATGGTTGCATTTAGTGATAACAGACAACAGTGGAGTAGAGACAATTTTGTGGGTGGAACTATATTCGAATTAAATATACCGTTTCAAGACTATTGGGAGGTTGACTATTTTGTAGTGACAAACAAGTATGGATCAGTAATTGTTTGATTTGTCACGAAAGTGCTGTATTTAAAAAATACCAATAAACAGGAATCATTCAATGACACTTTTCCTCGAAGATCTCTTGCAAGAGGTAATAAATAGGCTTTCTTGAATAATATTTTCTGCAGCAACAAATTGTTTTGTCAGTAGTAATATCACAGCGGTAACAAAGATATATCCTATGAAATTTGTTATATTATTGGTAATCATACGAAACCGTTCACTGATGCAAAAATTGTGAAGGAGTGTTTCTTAAATATTTCTAATTTAGTGTTAGTGACAAAAATAATAAATATAAAAAAATAATAATTAAAAAAAGGCAAAACAGGAGTTAAAATATTTTGATCAATTTTCCACATTTTAAATTTTCAATGTTATCTTGGTCTTAAAGTATTTCTACCCCCCTCCCCTCTCCCATTTATCCTCATACTGCGGCCCGCGTGAAATAACTAACATATGTATGCTGCCCGCATGAAAAAGCTGACATATGTTTGCGGCCTATCAGAAAAAAAAGATTGAGTACCCCTGCTTTAAAACCAAAGCAACATTGGACAAAGCAAAATTGATTGAAATATTTAAAGTCGTTTTGGGCTTTTATTTTAATATTATATTAACCTTTCTATCAAAAACACACACAAAATTTTTTACTTTTATGCCTTTTTTACTGAATTGCTGGAAAGTTTCGATTTTCTTTCATCCATGACCAAGCCTTTTCTTTGCTTACATTCTACTATTAAAAAAAGCAAATTGGTAGATTTATTGCTTATTGATAGAATTTCTCGCTAAATTTTTAGTACATTGTTCTCCAGTAATTGAATTTCTTAGTGCAATGGACCATTACCAGGCCCCAGAAAAGGCCGGTGGGCCACCGGTTGAGTATCACTACTCTAGGGTGTCCAAGGTTAATGGTTTTGCAATCCTTTGTAAGATCCGGCTTGGGGTCCAAAACCTGACTTTGTAGGGTGTGGCTAATATTCCCCGTTACGCCACTGGTAATAGTGCAGTGAATTCTTCAATATGGTCCTTATCCATGGACTATCCAGAGTTACAAAGAGTACAAGCTGAAGTTTCCTTTGGTTGAATTTTAAAAAGATGGGCATTCAAACAATCCTGAACAGTCAAAAGACGAAATAACGTCACGGCTACAGGACGAGGAAATTCTGGAATAACTGGCTTTGAACTAGTGAGATACTCCCAGGCCTTTCCCTTATCTTCATTTGATAGGCAGGAGGCAAACCTCCACTAAAATTTTAATTTAATTAGGAGTTTTGAAGAATTCATAGGGTTATTAATGGTTTGTAGAATAGTTGTTCTCTTCCTCCCCAGGAAATCGGCTCTTTCATTTCCTGGGTGTTGCAGTAAGCAGGAATCCACTTAAAGACAATTGAGTCAGCCATAGTGCTGAGAATCTTTCTAAATTCATAAATTCGTTCGGAAGGGCAAACTTTGTTGTTGGAGATAGCCTGCAAAGCGGCTTTGCTATCAGACAAAATAACAGACCGGTAATAAAGAGGCTTTCTTGAATAATCTTTACAACAGCACAAAAATGTTTTGTCAGTGGTAATGTCACAGCGGTAACAAAAGCACCCTTTTGTTATATTATTAGTAATCATATAAAATCGTTTACTGGTGCAAAAGCTTCCAGTTTAGAAAAATTTAGTGAAAAAAATAAAAATATATAAAAAATAATAATTTAAAAAAAGCAATATATAGGAGTTTTTATATTTTGAGCAATTTCCACATTTTAAATTTTCTATGTTATCTTGGTCTTAATGCATTTCTCCCCTTTCCCTCCCCTCATTGATTCTCATGTTGCGGCCCGCGTGAAATAGCCATCATATGTATGCGGCCCGCGTGAAATAGCTAACATAGGTATGCTGCCCGGCAGAAAAAAAGGTTGAGTATCCCTGTACTAAGTTATTTATAGCAACTGTTTCATGAATTAAAAGAAGAAAAAAATTGCCTAGATGTTAAATTTTCCCTTAAAAAATCTGTGTGTGAATCATTTTATTGATTCAACGAATACGTATATTCTCTTTGAAGTCATAACTTTTTAATAGTTGGTGGAATAATAATAATATCCCAATTCTTCATTCAACTACAAAACTAGCTTTTTTTACTCTCGCGTACGAAATGTCTTTCTATTTTCTTTATATACAGTCCTTTTCAAAACTAAGTAGTGACAATATATAATTTCCAAAAAACTGTTTTTATTCTTAAATATGAGCAACCCAAACATATCAGGTATATTACAAACCTTATTATTAAATAGCTAGCTATAACTTTGATTAGTGTTAAGTACATAGGAATATCTTTCATGAAAATAGTAGAAAAATACTACACTGGTGTGCAAAACTTAAGCAACATGTGGTTTTATTGCCATAAATTCACGAAAAAACATCTGAGAGACATGAAATTCTGAAATGAGGGAGGGATTATGTACGTAAGGATGACGAAAGCATCGGCGCTGAAAAAGGAATACAACCCTACGGTATGGAATCAAACAAAAACAAGCTTTATTGAACGCATAGTATCGTGACTCATGATTGTCTATCCAACAGGGGAAAAACAACAAGCGATGTTCCTTTAAAATGGCATCCTCCCCTTACTACAATGGTTGCTTGCACTCCGCATACTCAGAACCAGCTGGTGCAACATTTCTTAGGTAGGAGTGCCATTCCTCAATCAACATCTGTTTGAGTTGTTGGTTGTACTCCGGATGATGTGAGCGTGTGGCAATACGTCTCCCAAAGCATCCACACATGTTCGATGGGATTTAAATCTGGGGAGCACGCTGGCCAATCCATTCGAGTGATATCTTCCTTTCCAGCAGCTCCTCAACGGGAAAAGTGCGATGTGGCGGGGCATTGTCATCCATAAAAAATGAAGTCTGGGCCAATGGCACCTCGGAAAGATCCCGATGGGAAGAAGTACCTCCTCACAATAGCGATCCCCGGTTTTCAGACCCTCTGTCCCAAAATGGGAAACTCAGTTCCACCGTTCAGCATAATGCCAACCCAGACAAGAACTCCAGGACCACCGTAACGATGTCTTTCCTTGATGTTACTGGGATAAAATTGGGTCCCGATCTCTCCAAATCAAAACGCGTTGAGAATCGCTTTAGTATGAACCCACTCTCATCCGAGAACACGACTCCATTGATCCCGTTGTCAGTTTTGTGCTCTCTGTCCCGAAAGGGTGGCTTCGGTGGCCATCTTTCAACGGGAGGGCGTTCAGGAAGACGGGTGAACAGGCCCCTTTTGAAGGGGTCTGACCACGTAAATTTCCCTACTTCGTTAAAAAAACGTACTGGCCCATCTTTTTGCAGCTAATCTAATTACGAGAGAAAAAACCCAAAAATAAATTTAAAATTAAAAAAAAAAAATTTTTATGTAAAAAATTTAAGGAAAAACGGGTATTAACATGGGGGTGAAACCCACAACGATTTTTTAAAAATTATTTGAACTTGAATGGAAGAATAGAAAGTATTTTATTAATTAACGACAGAAAATTTGAACAATATATTTATATATATATATATATAGGGAGAGAATGAACTATTAGGGGGAATTGAAAAAGGGGGGGGGAGAATAAACAAGATTTTAGTCGTTGTCATTGAAATCAAGAAGATGGGTTGATTTTATTTCGCAAATATCCTTATGGATTTTTAAGTTAGAATGATATTCAAATCAATCGTTTTTTTTTTTCATTGCAATTGACGATTTCGAAGCGAGAAGTAATACAAAATTTCCATTCTATTCATCTCAATTTTTCTATCATCCCCGTTCCCAGAATACATTTGAGAGTGCTATATTATCTTTAAGACCCTTTTCAGATTGACCGAAAGCCATTTAAATTTTAAGATGACTTCTGATAATTGCTAATAGCTTGAAGGTTGTCTACATCATGTCTACATTCAAACGAGAGATGTTCAATTATCGGACGCTAATTATTGATTTCAGCTTCCATCGTATTTGAGAGTCAACATTTCCGCGATTGCCTTGAGTGAAATGAATTTGAATAGCTGTAGTTTATTTTAATGCGTGACGCGGCAGATACAATAAAGCAATGCATTATGCGATGTTCAGATAAATATGGTGTTGAAAAGTCTTTCAAAGTATTGTATGTGTTGCGTATATATGAATTAGGTTTTGAACATATATATATAGAGAAAGAGAGAGAGAGAGATAGATAGAGATAGATACGTATATGGATATGTACGTATGTATAAAAGGAAAAATATAAAATACATCTAAAAACATGAAAGGATAAATAATAAAAACAAAATACAAAATTCATCAAAACAACATAATACATATTTAAAAGGAAGAAATACTGATAAACAAACATTAAAAATGGAGCCCAGTGGCTCAAAAATCAATTTCTAGCTTAGGACTGAAAAAATGGGGCTAAATTTGTTTGATGGCACCACAGACTTCTCCCTCTTTGCAATTCAGAAAATCAAAAGTCAATAAGGAAAAATTCGAAAAAAATGTAAACGAACCAGTTCAAGTTTTGACCACCAAAAAAATTTTTAAAGAGAAATAACTTAAAATTTTTTTAAAAAAATATTTTAAAAAAAAGGGAGAAAAAAAAATTAATCACAAAAAAAAAAAGTTCGTTATATAGAAAATACTTCGCTAAAAAAGATGTTTTTTTTACGAAGAAAATCGTGAAATGCCCCAAGGTTCCGGGAAAAAAAATTGGCTATATAAAAAATTTTTCCCAATATAGAGGGTTCGACGGAATACATAATATATATATATATATATATATATATATATATATATAAAACAGTTGAACCTGTTTTTTGTGGTTGGGGGGGACCGCATAAAATAAACGCAAAAAAATTTTTAAAAATTTTCCCGTAAATTTTTACATATAGAAACTAATTCATGGAAATACTAAAAAAAGTTTTTTTGTTTTGTGGATGGGGAACGCAAAAAAAAGTCGCATTTATAAAATATCCAATTTTTTTCGAAATTTATGAAAAAGAGAAAACTTGTAACAAAATAAATAATAAAATATTGTATAGGGAAAAATTTTTTAAAAACATATTTTTCCCCTTTTTGTATTTACGGATAAGTTTTAAAAATGCACATAACATAATTCATTGCTACTTATCGTAACCCAAACCCCCGGATGAAAAAATTTTCAAAATTGTTTTTCCCGTCACATGAAGGTAAAATTTCAATTGATTTTTTTTTTGGGCCCAACAAAAAAAATTACGAGATAATTTTTTGTGACAAATGGGGGGTTGGTCAGTTGCTTGAAAAATGTCACGATAACCAGATATACATGTTTTGGGAAGTATTTTTGGGAATTTTATACCCCTTTTCTTAATTAGTATCTTTTCTTAAAAAAATGTTTTTTCGGTTTTTTGGGAAAAAGTTGGACCCCTATATTTTTTTACCCCTTTCTAAAAAGAATCTGGTTCTTTTTTTTTGTCCGTCTTCAAAATTTTAAACCCCAAATTATTGATAATTTACAGCCCATTGAAAATTTTGCTTCAATCAAGCGCGGGTGGCTGGAGAGTTAAGAGAAAGAAAACTGAATGTGCATTGTCAAACTGTTTCCCCCAAAATGGAACAGAGAGTTTTGGAAGTGTTACATTTCAGGTGGCGTAAAGTAAGCCCCCGCATCACGGGGAAAAAAAGGGCTCTAGGGGCCCCCAAAGGGCCGACAAACCCAAATACGTATTTACCCCAAATTTTTAAAAAAATTAAAAGGGGAAAACTGACTTTCGGGGGGGGGCCCCCAAAATTTTACGTTACGTCACTTTTGGGAAATGGGGTAAAAAACATTACAGTCACAACCCCCCCATTGAAATTCATACACCCGCATAAAAAAAAAAATCGCACCAAAAAAAATAAAATAAAAAACCCAAAACAAATCGCATAAAAAAAAAACCGCACAAAAAAAAGGTTCTATATATATATAAAATGAATATATAAAAGACGGGGAAAATTGAACTTATAGTAGGAATTGAAAAGAGCATGATTTGTCTGCATTGCTGTAAAAATACTTTGATTTGGGTGTTTGGTGGAAAAAATTTTCATTGTTTGTCCCTTTGTCATTGTTTAACAGTTACATCGTAACAACAATGGAACGAATCTGGTTTACATCGAAAAACCCGGGAATTAATTTAATTTAATTAATTTAAATTTAAAATTTGAAAAAACTGTATTAACATCGTCATCCATTACAAGTTTAAAAAAATGTATTTGAAATGAATTGGGTGGATAGAAAGTTTTCTTATTAACGATTGCAAATTTGAACAAGATAAATATATTTATAGAGAGAGTGAGCTAATAGAAGGAATTGAAAAAGACAAATTTCTCAAGAGCGCTATCTGCATTGCATTCACTGAAATTGAAAAAGTATTCGCACAGATATATCAGATTTTAGACTCTATATTTGATTGATTATTGATTAATGTGTCGCTTAGAAATAAAGCCTCATCACTTGACCGTGGTTCAAAATCGTGACATCCATCACAATAGATTTCGTGTTTTTTCCCGAATGGGAGACGTTTATAGACAATCAATCAAATCCTCACAACAAATATATTTGATTAAAGATCCAACAGATAGTGAGGTTATATTTCTTTGCTCCCCCTATTCCCCCAGGACTTTGCCAACTTTTAAAAAAAGGGGGTTTTTTTAAAATAGAAAAAATGCGCGAAGTTTATTTACAGCAGTGCTTATCATACTTTCAATATTTGCGACCCAATTTTCAGTCATAATTTTCATCTCCCTTCCTTTCCTTTCTCCACACAATTACAGTGTATTGAATTCTATAATAAGGTACTGTGACGAGCTAAAACTACAATACTACTTTAAATATAAACCGTACAAATTAACAAGATTATATATTTCGCATATAATTTTGTTTATGGAAAAAACCCTGGCGTCACTCAGTGGGGTGGTACATCCCCTTATTGGGGGGGTTCTAGGGGACCCAAAGCCTGACTGACACCAAGTACGGCGGGCCCCCAAAACCCGACTTTTTTAGGGGTCCCTGATATTTTTTTCAGTTATGCTTTTGGGAACTATTAAACTTGTTCTTAACTTAGTATAGTTAAATTAATTATCAAATACATTGTGCAGAGTAGTGATACATTTATAAGTGTATTTTAGTGTGTATTTTATTTTTATTACGTAAGAATGTATTTTATTTTGCTTCCTTTCAGTAAATTAATAATATTTTAAAGTAATTTTTTACTTTAGACATGCTCGCGTCCCCCACGTAGAGGTATCACGCCCCCTGGGGGGGCGAGCCATACAGTTTGAGAAACGCTGATTTAGAATATTAATATAGATGTTCAGATTCTAATATGCTATTTAAAATGTATTCGTAAACGTGATGGGTCCTATTCATGCCCTTTCACTAATCCTCTTGGGGAAATGCTTCTTTTACTGTTATTTTTGTTTAATGCCACCTTTCGCAGAGATAACTTGATTTTATACTGTTATTTAAACCCTAGCAAAGTGCGTGTTAGAATTAGTCATTACGCTGTTACCAAAGTGAGATTAAACAAGCGACTTTCGGAAGCCTTGGTAAAAGGGAGGAGGAACTTTAGACTGGAATATAGTTGACCCAGGAGAGATCTGGCAAGAGCTCTTTCATCGGATCACACTCAGTTAAGTGTTTGATTATTTGCCTCATGAATTTAATAGCGCCACTTAATTTGATTGTTCTCCCTCGGCTTATAATCTTAATCTTAATTTATCGAGCAAAATAAAATTTAGTTATTTTCGTAACAATGTCTGTTCTTGTGGAGTCCCAAAATTCACCTACGACCTTAGGGTCACTACAACCATAGTATAATTTCGCAGTAGCAAGGGATATATGCCCTTCATAGATAAAATCTGATTATTTCTTTATAAATTTTAACGACACAATTATTAAAAGGCCACAGAAGTTCGAGTAATATTTTTCAATTGAATCCATTGATGTTTTAGAGCAGGGGTGGCCAAACCAAATGACCTCGCAGGCCACTTCGGAACAACTTTACAATCCCGCGGACCGCATATAAAATATATATCTTTATATTAGATTTGGATCCATTACAAACATTTGTTGGTGAAAATTTAAAACAGACTGATATATTATTGCTGTTTTCATTGTTTTTCATGTATACAAACATAGATAAAAAATAAAAATAATGCGATGATCAAATAATGGTTAATGTATTTAATTAGTGAGATATCTGTTTCTCAACTCTTTCACTTAGATTTTGCAAGTTGATCTCAATCATATGTATTTGTATCAATTGATTTGCAGATTTTCGTGCGTTAAGTTTGGCACGATTTATGTTTGATAAATCAATTTAGAAAAAAGACTCGCAGTAACAAAAGCAGCGTGATAAAATAACAAGAGTTATGGAATTTATTTTTACAAAAGGAAAAAACTCTTTTAAACAAAAAAAATTGTACAAAATAGTCGAATTTTGTAAAGGTTGTAAAAAAATCTCGTGGGCCGTAAAATTATTCAATGCGGGCAGCGGTTGGAATCCCCTCTCTAGATAACTCAACCCCTTCTTGGTTGTATTCTTCTTTTTTTTTTTTTTTTTTTGAATTTCCGACCCCAAAATGCATTTTTTAAAATTTTTGAGTATTAATATATGTTCTATTCTAAAATCGAAAATGCAAATTATTTTTTTTGTAAGCAGTTTTTGCTTTGGTGGTCAAATTTTTATCCCCCACTGATCCCCCATTTTTTCCTGCAATAAAGTCTTAAATTGAAAAAATAAACTCGTCAGTGCAAACCCAAAAGCATCCCCGGGGGGGGAGCAAAGTCTGACTGCCGCTAAACCCAAAACCTAACTTTGTAAGGGGACCCAAATGTTCTCAGTTACGCCACTGACACTCTGATACTATACATATTAACACTACTGCTTTGAGATGTGTGTGTATGTGTAGGTAAATATCTACAAAAAAAAAAAACCAAAAACCCTTTTCCAAAAAACTGAAACAAGGGGGGCGGGAATTTTTTTTTCTTATTGAGCTCAAATCCTTGGCTTCGGATTCACTAGACTCTGAATAAATATTTTTACTTGATAAATCAGAACTAATTTTCCCAAGGAAGATTTTAAAAATTCACTGTTTTAAACCCTTTTTAAAATCCCTCATAAAAGCTATTTGACGTACAAAAATAACACTGATGAAAGTAAATTACAGAAAATACAAAAGGATTTCGACTAAAATACAATGCGGGCATTTTCACTCCGAAAATTGTGAAAAAAGTAAGATTACTTGTGACATCTCGAAGAAATCAAAATACAAAAAGAAAAAAATTTATTTAAACAAAAGTGAGGGAAAAATTCATTTCAAGGAGGAATTTTTTTTTTGCTAAGCTTTTGGGAGTTCCGTACAGGGAAAAAAAGACGAACTATAAAAATCACGGCGGCTAAGAAGGGCCAAATTAAAATTTAGAAAAATTGTGTCAAATCTTTTTTTTTTTTTTTTTTTTTTTGAAAAGTTAGTTTTACTTTACCTTCAACATTAAAAAAAAAAAAATACTTTCCGTTTAATTTTCAGCATTTATAATGTAATCTATTATTTTTCTGAATTTAATTTCTGTATAACCTCGTACAGTTGATAAGATTTTTTAAATAAAAAAAAAATATATTAAACCTCAAAACTTAACCTTATAATTTAAAACTTTAAATTTATCATACTGTGGCTGTAAATTTATCCTATTGTTAGTGTTAATTAATTTTTTTATTATTTATTTTATTTCTCCTCTTTATTGCTTAGCTTTGCTTTCGCAAGCTTCGAGTGCGGCTAGAAGTCAATTTCTTTTAACAAAACGTATAAGGTTTCATTTAAATCCATACAACAATTTTTTAAAAAAAAGAACTAATTTTTTTAAGAATTTATATATAAAAGATCCTATGAGAAATTCTCGTAAGTTAAATATATATTTAAGGAAGAAAAATCACTATATATCAAATTCTTATTTGTTGCTTTTAGTACTGAAGACAAACTTTAAAACTTATGTATTGATTTTAAATGCTGAATTGTTGATTATAAAAAGGAAAAATCAAATTATATTTTTACCTTTTTTTATGAAATTTTTTTGTCTTTCAGCGAGCTATTCCCGTTTAATTAAAAAGTTAATTTTAGATTGTTTTATTTTTATTGTTTTAATTCACTGAAATATTAATTTCTTTAAAATATTTTCGGAGAAAAAAAAATTTTGTTTAATCATTTTTAAAATTTCTTTTTTACTTTTTAAAATATATTTCTCTTCAATTAAAAAAATTATTTTTAAATTACTTTGTTTTTTATTAATTATTGTCGTATTAAAAGCTACTGAAATATTAATTTTTGATTATATCTTCACAAAAACTATTATTTTGCTCCCATTTATAAAAACTTTAATTTTTGTTGTATTATATTAGATATATTTCCTTTAGATTAAAATAAATTCCCTTTGAATTATATTATTTTTTTTAGAAAGCACCACATAATATTTTTTAAGAAAGTGCACTGAAATATTTATTTTTGTAAATATTTTTACAGCTGAGATCGGGAAAATCTCTAAATATTCATTTTCTTTTTCCCCAAATAAGTTGATGAATTCGAAAAAGCAATTTTTTCTTTCTTTTTCCCACTGATTTGAATATCACATCAGAATTTACATTCATAAACCCATTTGCATCTTCTTTTGGTTAGAAATAAATATTCAATATATTTGTATTTCACCGATTCAAATTTGCATTATTACAAAATGCGTTAGCGAAAACGATGGTGGTAACAAAACTAACTTTCTTTTTCGTAAACAAATCAGTTTTCGCAGAGAATGAGGTATAAAAGATTTGAAATGTAGGTTCTGTTCTTCGAGACACGTCTGAAAAATAATTCAATATCTCTTTAATATCATTCTTTTTTTTAAGTAAGTTTTCAGAATAGTATTGTGCAATTTTTTCCTGACGATTTATTTTATTACCTGCATTTCCCCCCAGAACTGTTTTGTTTTTTAAGGAATTATAACGTGTGAATAAAGTATTTTTAGAGAGATTTAATTTAAAATTTTTGTAATGTAATAAAATAAATATCTTTTGCATTTTCCATCGTCTTTCAATGCTAAATGTCTTGTTAAATTGCAATGTATTCAACTTGAAGTTAAATTTTTAGCACAGTAATGTAGTATTGCAATATTATGCAGCTTTAAAATAATGCTGCAGCTCTATCGTTGTGGTCAATAATACTTTCAGAACACACGCAAAAGCTAATTAGAATTCATTTTGTGCATCAGAATTACATAAGTGTTGAAATAATTACAGAATTCGTACACCGACGGAAAAAAATTATACTTACAGATGCTGGAATGTACTTTACTAACATATTTATTTAGAATTATAAAGCATATATTTCAGAAATATAGACCTTTTTCTGAAATAGAAGACCTGCATGAAGGCCTTAAGGTCGTGAACTTCATATCAAGCTTCCAGTGATGCCCGGAATTAGAACTAAGATTTTACTGATTGATTATTTATTAATGTCACATTTCAAAGGAACAAAGGGGCTGCTGGCAACCCCTTCTCTAAACATCCACACCATGCCAACCTGAGAACTTTGAGCCTTGATATCTTGGAGGTGTGATCATGATATCATAATCTCTCGAAATTGCAAAATTATTCTCTTTTTGTTTCAGAATGCATTCCGAGTTTAATTTATTGATTGCGGAGAAAACTTTTACTCCAACTAAAAATAATCTTTACGAAGTGTGACATAGAAGTTTCGTGAAAGAGGTACCAACTGAGAATGTAGATTTAAGGTATCCGACTACCCTAAAATCATGATTTTTTTTTTAAATTAACAAATTTTTATATGATTTTATTTTATAGGCCATTTTATTAGCTTTATAAAAATACCAAGTGTTTTATTTTTAATTCAATTAGAAAACTACAAGTAAGCAGATACCCTCAACATTACATAAGATGTCAAACTCTAAAATGTGCTTTATTCTTAAATGCCTCTTTTAAAAGCCTCAAGAGAGGACAGCGATTGCTCAAAAAGCTTTTTAAATAATTTACTGAAATTTTGTGCGTATATTTTGTATAACAGTAGAAGTGTTTTAACCTTCAGATTTATCAATCACTGCTTTATTACAAAAATTATAGCAGTTCTTTATATAATAAAATCACTGTTTTAATAACTAAGATAAAGTGCTTTCGTTTTTGTTAACACAAAATATCTCTTATCCTGAAGGTCCTTTCAAAAAGGAACAGCAAAGTAATAGATCAAAATTGAAAAATTGAGAGAATTTGTTCATTTACTATTTGTACAAAATGGGCCCCGTTTATGTAATTTTTGTCAATTTTACCCATTTTAATAGTAATAATTTATTTTTCTCTTCTTAATTTATCCTTTTTTCCTTGAAATGTACTAAAAACCACAAAAACTCTCCATATCTCCATATTTTTTTTAAAAAAGTTGTCGCAAGTAGTCGGATACCTTAAGTCTTTCTGGGAAACTGGCTTAATACCTCCAATCTTTTACTGGGTGAGCTTGAAGGTTTTACTTAGCCAATTGGCATTCTCAAATATAATTCGAAAATACATTATTCTAATCCATTTATAGTTTCCCATCATTCTTCTCAACAGCTACGTCAATACGAATTCAATTTTGGATAAATAAATTTGAGTTTCTGAAAGATAAGCTAAATCAAAACAAAACAAAATAAGGTACTATTTTGTATCTTGTCATTACTTACAATAAGTTTGTATTTATAGACTTTAACTGACCATAAAACTCTCCATTAAGAAGAAGCATAGGCCTAAGCTCGGTAAAAATATTCTCATATATATATATTTTCGGTGCTTCAAATAAAAGAAACAATAATAAGAATGAATAATTCATTCTGTTTTCATTTGAACTAAAACACCTAAGTTTAATGGTGTATGACCAACCGACACGCTGCATTAAGATTCTGTCATATAAATCAATGAAACCTGTCTCATCTAATGAAGTTTCTTATAAATAGTCACGATTATTGCTCAGAAAAAAAAATTTTAAAAAATAAAAAGTCTTATTTGTTAGCAATAACAAAATTTGCAGTTATGTTTCGTGATGTCACATCAAAGAAGTTTTTTTTTACTTTAATTAAATAAAGGGAAAATATTTATTATTAGCAAAATTTCTATTCTTTCATAATTTTCTTTAAGAAAATAGTGATGTTTTTTCAATTTAATTTTACTGCGCAATTACAACATGTATCTATTTGTATAATTTATAAGCGACATTAAGCAGTAGCAACATTAAATAATAAGAAACATTAAGCAATAAGAAACAGTAAAATTGTTAAAAACGCAAACAATTCTAAAATGGCCTGAATTTTTAAATAAAAAAAAGATTTAAATTTTTTTAATGATTATCTAACAGGAAAATAGAAATTCTACAAGATAAATTGAGCTGAACCTTCAAAATTCTTATATGATGTAGTGTGGAAATTTGGGGAAAGAGATATAATGTCCATATACCCCACGTTGTAATACCATTGGAAAGTACCATATTGGAATAGCAGCAAGCATATATCTCTATTTACAAAATCATAATTATTAATTATATTCAACGTCACGAATAAAACCAAAACCCATTGATATCAATTAATATAATAATGGCAAAAGCATTGGAAGTACAAATATACCTATTTATATCTATACAAATTAAAATGTGTTAAGCAATTTCATGCTTTTTTTTTTCGGGAGTTACGTTTCAAAATGTTATTATTAGTTTGTTGCGGGTTTCAACTAACGTCTAGGGCAGGAATGGCGAACAGGCACGCGTGCCGAAAATGCACAATGTTTTGGTACGCCAGTGATTAAAATGGTTTGCATTTTTTTCAAAATTTCAAAGTTCACTATGAAGTATTAGGAACAAATGCTAGTGATCGGTTGCTGGGTGGCGGGGAGCACACTCGTTTGTTATTGTCTTGCCTTAATTACGTCGTAGACTACAATTGCTTATGATGTAAATTTGTCTACGCATAGCATAGTCAATTTTCACGACACGACTGTATTATAAAGTTTGTGTGATATTTACGATTTTTAACTTGTTATTTGGCATGGCTAGTTCAGAAAAAGAACAAAAAGTGCAAGACACAGTAAGTGTAACAGAGAATTTCAAATTTGGTGACCGAGTATGGCATTATTAGTAAAAGGCGACAGAGTGGTGTGTGTCGTTTTATGTTCTGAATAGTGGTATGCAGGGCATCGTCTGTAAAACGGTATTTTGAAAACAAATCACAAAACCCTCTTGTCAAAAAGTGAGCCGTAGCAAAAAATAAATAATTTATTGTTTAGAAACCGTTTGGCAGATAACTCCACCAGCATGTATCATACAAAAGCAATACCCGGCAACCTACAGGGTTATTGTCATCCAATCTTCAACAAGTCACACTTAATGGTTTTAATTTGAATTATACATTTAACTAAAATATTGCACCTATACAGTATAAAAGGTATTTTTGTGAAAATAGAGTTTTTTGTGTTGTTAGTATTTTTACTTTTATTATTTTCCAATAATCCTAAGTCAAAATTATTTGACTGCACGTCTGTACAACATTATACAATTCTTTAGAAAAAATGGCACGTTCATCCATAAAGGTTCGCCACCCCTTCTCTAGGGAAATCTATTTTATTGTTTGGTTGAATTGAGATTTATTTAATTTTTATTAATGGCCACTCTAAAAGCAAAGTGCTATTCACCACAAACTTCGTAATTTTGAACCTCAGTCAAGCGAGGTGTATGACACCTGCGTTGGTACTCCCTATCTAAATTTCCCCACCATGAAAACATGAGAACTTTAAGCTAGGACAGGTTGAAAGTGCATCATCCTATCCATACGGTGAATCTTCAGTGGCACCAAGATTCCACCACGAGTTCGTGATCATAATCCCTCATTTACCGAAACCATTGCTTGGTTTGAGGATCTCGTCCTATGGTGAAACCGTAATATGCAAATTATGATTGTTGTTTAAAATAATCTGAAATAGGAAAGGAAAATGTTGAGACTATAATTGGAGGAAATGTTCTTGAGATTGTAAATTACTAATAGGAAACTGAAGATTATCCACGTTCTATGGATTGGTAAGTAAAGACCCATCACACGTACATGTATTTGGAGCAATTTTTCTTTCAACCAACCGTTTTCAGCAATTTTTACTCAGTTGTCATAGCAACGGCTTCGAACAAATTCTTGCTAGTGAGCTGAAAAAATTGCTTGAAATTAAAATTGCTCCACATTTCAGCAAGTAAGGTTATTCGCCTCTTCGTCACAAACAAGATGGCAGCCTCGGCTTCGTCAAGCGCAGTATCAAAAGTATACGTATTGAAATTGAACGAAATGATGGAAAGCGTTTTGATTGACGAAGTTGAAAAATTTCCATACCTATAAAATCCTAAGAACCCCCATTTCGCAATAAGATTTTTTTAAAATTAGGATTCCAGCAAGTTGCCATGAAGTTTCGAAGCACAAAAATCGGCGAGTAATTTTTCAATGGGGAGATAAAACGCGGCTTACGTCAGAGCATGTCGTTTTCTTTACGGCAACCCTTCACCCTCAGCTCCTTGAAAAAATTGGATAAAACGGTTGCTCGAAAAATGCGTGTGATACGGCCTTTAGATCGCAGTTCTTGAAACTACATGTGGCTGCATCCGAACTTGTTCTGGAGTTCGAAATGTGGCAGCGACTCGAAGCCATCTCTTGAGAGTTTAGTGAATCTTTGAGAGATTATTATTTAGGATTCAAAGTTCATAGTGCTAGCATTACCATTTTTCCTTGAGATATTGTGATTAGATTAAATAAAGGTTCTTGAGATTTGCGCAATGTCTGTTGATTCTTCCCGCTCGACAATTACACGAACTCCGGTTCTCTTAGGTTTTCATAAGACTTTACGAAATTTTTATCCATTTATAAACCATTTCTTTTCCAAACACAGACGGTGGTACTATATTTTTTATAGAAATAATAAAAAAATATGTTCCATAATTTAGAATTTTTCTCAATCTTATTATTGTTAAATAAATATAAATAAATTTCTTAGGGTTATAAATTTATTGATTGTTTTACTCAATATTATTTCACTATTATTACCAATATATTTCTTGAATGTCACAAATTGGTTTTTAACGAGGTCTTTCTGCTTAGCAGTTGCTTAAAGATCACTGGATCTGATTACTACTCTGCTGTTCTTTGATTCGAAATGTGTTGTATGCGTTTTTAAATGCATTTTAAGTATGTAATATTCTTTGATAGTTAATAGTGGATTCACACAAAAAATTTATTCATTTCAAACTTTTCGATTTTCCTAACTTCTTTAAGCAGAAAGTGAAACTTCGGTTAGCCATTAAAACTGATTTCAACCCCTCAAAACAGCAGTCCTAAGCCTGTTATGTTTATACCTAATCAAATATTCATCTTGAAAGTTCGGTATAACTTCCATCGGGAATTTCGAATACATTAAATCAACGTTTTTCAAATTCATGTTAGTATAAATAATTCGTTTGTTAGCTTCTAAATACAAATATTAAACTGCATTGTGATATTTCTGAAATTTTCAGCCTTGACAAGAACACAATTCTTAAAAAAAAGATAAGTAAAAGGCAGTTATTTCTCATTTCAATATATGTAAAGATCTGCTCTTCTTTTATGAATCGATGGCTGCGGTAGCCTAGTGGTCATAGTCAAGGATTCGTGACCGACGCGTTTCATGAGCTCGAGCCTTTGTACTACTGAAGACCTGGAATGTAGAGACTCTGATGCACATTAAGTCTGTCGAGGCTGATAAGTTATGTATCTGACTATACCAGAACCGTGATTTTAAAAGGTATAAAATGGAGTTAATATTTATGATATTTAGTGTCACTTAGATTATAAATGTATATAAAATTGTTTTAAGAATAGTATTACACTAAAAATTAGTTTAAGGACACATTTTGACAAAAAATGAACATATGTAGAATGCATTTACTTTCACAAAGGTTCCTTTGTGAAAATTCATTATAATAATACTTTTGAAAGTCTATAGAGTAGTTTCAGATTCCTGTACAGAGGCTCAACTAGAATTTTTGAAATATATAACTTAGAAGTGGGTTTATCCATGTTTTACGACAAAAGAGGGGAGAAATTTTAAGGAAAAAAGGCCAATAATTATATTTCAATGGGTCGTAACTCTGAAAATAATGTGAATTTTTCAAAAATTATAGCTGAGCCTCTGTACAGAGATCTGAGCAATATACAGGCAAAATATTATTATAATAGAAACATTTTTCACAGAAGGAGAACATTTTGAAAAAAGGCTATTCTTAGTTAATTTTTTACCGAAATATTGTATTTAAATAATTTGTTTTTTTGTCAAAATGTTCTTAAAACAACTTTATATATGTATTATAATCTAAGTGACACTAAATATCATGAAAATTATCCATTTATGTACTTTTTTAAAAATCACGGTTCCGAACGTAGTCGGATATCTTAAGCCGTTGAAATGGTGTGGAAATTCAGAAAGGAAATACTAACTCACAGGTATCGTTTTCATCATTTGATTACGGTTCAAAATTACAAGATCCGTGGCCAATAGTCCTCTTGTTGATAAATAAACTAAACTCACAGTGGTGCAACAGCCCATGTGGGCCGAAGCCTACAATGCCCATTTAAGTATACGTGACCATTGGACGTTGAGGTGCATGAGCAGATATGCCAATCAGGTAGCTAGCCTGGTACTCATTTATCGACCCACTGAAGGGATGAAATTCTGAGTCAACCTTGCCCAGCCCGAGGAAAGAGCCCCGGACCTGTGATGGGGAAGCGTGACACGTTAGCACTGAGCCTCTTGTTGATAAATCGTGCGACATTAATAAACATACTCTGTTATATAAATTGATTCAGTAACTTCGCAATTTTCCATGTATAGCATAAGCTAATATGGAACCTCATAATTTAATATAGAACTGTGAACACTTTCAAACACTAAACCATTATTTGGCCTCCAGATCATCACTATCTCATGCCATTTAACTATTTCAGAACTCAAATTTTACATTTTATATATCATTAATTCATCTATTCTGTTGCCTTTATCCCCATAGAAAAATAAATGGAAAAAAGTACTTTTTCTGTTCTTGTCAAATCTCGCCTAAAACCATTTTTCCCGTACCATGAGATAACTTCATTTTTTTTTTCCTAATAGATACATTTGTTTCGTGTGTGTGTGTGTGAGACGTGCTCAAAACAATACCTTACCAGTCGTTAGGCATCCACAAAGCATCTTTTCTCCATTGATCTATGAACAAATATACTTTTAAAAAAAAGAATATTGGTATCGTCAAAAAATATAGCTTCAAACCAGCAGTTATATACCGATAAGAAATTTTCTCTGGGGATCTTTTTCAGTAGACTTCAAAGAAATCAATAGTGGAATGCCGAAAGCTATACAAGTATTTCAAAGGAAAAGTATATTCATCATTCGACTAGAATCTTCCTTTTTCTTCCCCAATATCGAATTATCAAGAGTTGTTGCTCTTTGATTTTTCTTCTTCGACGATGAAGACTTGTTTTTTCACTTGTATTTTTTTATGAATGGTGACCGCTGTTGCCGCAGGAAAACATGCTGCAGTAGAAATAAGGAGAGAAAATCATCCGTTAAAACAAAAACTTAACTCTGAGATTAAAAGTATTAAACGAAAAAATTTTTTCTATCTTTTTCTATCAGTTTATAAAATTTTGAAAAAGTCTTTAATTTCAATAAAAAAAGTTTAATTTCATTACTCAGAAGTAGAATTAGAAAAGGGCATTATTTATTTTGAACCAATATCTGCATAGTTATAAAATATTTTGTTTAAAGGGTTTTCCGTTCGTTCGGAACCGAGATTTTAAAAAGCGTAAAAATGGTTTATTTATGATATTTAGTGTCACTTAGATTAGAAAATCTACATAAAATTGTTTTAAGAAAAATTATTGCAAAAAAAAATGATTTTTTTTACAATATTTTGAAAAAAAATGGGGAAAGAATGACCCTTTTTTAAAAATTTCCTTTTGCGAAAAAATGCTTCTATTAAAATTTAATATTTTGCCTTTATATAGCTCAGACCTTTTACAGGGGCTCAACTATAATTTTGAAATATAAAAAACTTAAAAGTGGGCTTATTTTGTGTTTTAAGGACAACAGGGGGTTTAAAAAAAACCCGATAATTCCCTTCATTTTTTTAACTCTTGAAAATAATGTGAATTTTTCCATGGGGCCCGAAATAATTTTAAAAAATTTTTTAAATAAAAATTTTTTTTCAAAAAGGGGAGAACTTTTTTAAAAAAAAGGTTATTCTAAATTTAAATTTTTTGGCCAAAAACATAGTGTTTAAATAATTTTTTGTCAAAATTTCCCAAAAAAATTTTTAAAAATATATTCTAATCTAAATGATACTAAATACCCAAAATTATCCATTTTGGCCTTTTTAAAAACAGGTTTTGAACTGTCCAACCCTTTAAAATATAAATTTTAAAAATTGAAATTTTTAAACAAAAGAAATGATTTCCGAAAAGGGTGTCATCGAAGGGTAACAATGCGTCTGTAAAGTCATGGTGCACTTTTGACTTGTCACTGGAAATCAACGAAGCAAGATTGGGGGGAGAGCGAAATGTGAAATCTCCACTAAATAAAAAATCTCTCCGTTTCCCAACCCTCTTTGGTTTTCAGGTCTTTTTTTTTGTTGCCCAAACCAAAACATCTAAAAATATTCAAGTTCTTCCTACACACAATTGGGGCCTCTGGTGGGGCCGAAAGAATAACTTTCTTTTTTCTCTGTTTTAAAATGATTAATGTCGTCGATTTTTTTTCATGTGTTACTTCCCTCAAATAGCGTAACGAAAAGGGTATTACCCCCAAAGCGGGGATTGAGCCCCCCTTTTCCAAAAGGGTTGCAAAACCATAACATCAAGGGGGGCCCTGGCGGGATTCAGTACGAAAACTCACAGTCAGGCTAGAATATAAATATAAAACATTTATTTACAAGAACAATCTAAAAAACCATCTTCCCATACAGAGAACGTTTCTGCCTTCTCCTTCAGCCGGAACCCACAAAACCGGCCCTCTATGTCCCTTTGGAGCAGTCTATTCGGGACGTAGGGCCTGGGGAGCCCTTCTCCCCTACAATCTCAGGCAGTACGCCATCCGCTCTCCGACTACGACATCATGTGTTGCCATAATAATAATCGTTACAGGCCCCCTAGAATCCTGGGCCCCACCGCGACGCAGGGGTGTACGTTACTTCTCATAAAAGCATAAGTAAAGCAAGGGTGTCGAATCTGAGGATCATAGTGATCACGGCTTGACATAACCTTAGCCCATCCACCGCTATTGGATAGCTATATCCAGAAATTCACGAACAATGGTGGCGTAATGTGGAGAAGCACACCCTGTTATATTGAAAGATGATACTTTCTGGAAATTATGTCATTGCATATAACCCCCATGCCAAGATAGTTGTTTGATGACACAGCCTGCTCCGCAAGAACGTGAGGAAAAATGATCCTATCTCTTTAACATGCATCAGGCCACACGTTCACCTTTGGGGTGTTACTTTCGTATTCAGCGTAGGCACGAGGATTTTCAACACCCCATATTAGGACTTTATGGCTATGAACATGTCCATAGACATGAAATGCCACGTCATGACTGTAAGGATCTACTGCTTGCACCTGGCAACAGGTCGAACCAGACACACAAGATCTGACAGTGGGCCCATTATATACAGAGGAGGACCTGGCAACGACAGGGAGACCAGACCGGACGAGACCGAACCAGGGGAGAAAGGAGAGCGGTAGCGAGAAAACCGAAGGCGAGAAAAACGTGGCCGGAGGAAGAAAGACGGCTGGACGATAGATTGCAATCTTGTATCATCTAATATTTCTTTTTTATGAGTGTCCCATAGAAGGGGGAATAAAACAGAGGGACAAAATCTTGACTGCAATTATTTTTTTCACAATTCGAACACGACCCGATCCGAAAAGAACCCACAAGTTTACAATGACTAAAAACAATATTCTGTAGAAATCGTTTATGATTGTCGATCTCAAGAAGCATATTTGTAGTAAACGTGAATCGTTTGGGTCTGTCCACTGGTTTGATAGCATGCAAAATCTGCAATTTGTAACTCGAAAAACATGGATGATTCTTCAACCCGTTATGAACTGTGGTCTTTCTTAGGCGTAATAGTCGACCACAAGCATGCACATATTTTTAGAGCTCATTTAGGTAGCATTTCCGTACAGCTAGCTCTATTACTTACTGATAGTCCAACTAACTGGCGGCATCCTTCAACTGCTTATCCTCACCTTTAATGTTATTCCTATTTGGTGGCTTATCGTTGTACAGCGACGATATTTACGACGCATTTTAGTCACAGATTCCAATTTAGCAACAAACAGAACACACTGTACCGTCTACATCTTGACTAACTTGGACATCTACTGCTGCGCAATTCGTGGAGTGGCGTCTTCACGCACATGTATGCGCACACCCTTGAACATCATGCAACGGAAACTTGGAAAGTTTTCGTTTTACTTTGTAAAGATTTCATACAGTCCTTTAGTGCTGTCAAGTAATAAATAAATAAAGTATACTAAGTGAATTTCGCGTTCTTGCTCTATTTATTCCATTTTGTACTCAATCTTCTCAAGAGTAGAAGAACATATATCTATATCTGTTTTAAGGAGAAAAGCGACTCATTCACTCGTCACGAGATCGTCGGAACTATTAGAATTACACTTGAAATTTGGTAAGCCCGTTTCTCTTGTTGAGTAGAAATCCACTAAGAATGGGTTTTATAGTTCCATATGGAAAAAAATCCCCATTTTTAAACTATTAGACCTACGGACTTGAAATTGGACAAGAATGTTTATTTTGTAGTGAAGAGATCCGCTAAAAATGGATTTTGCGAAAATCGGGTTAAGGGGATTACGAGACCGTAAAAGAAAATGATACTTCTGTTTTAGATATTTAAGTCCTGTCTTTTTTAAATCAAGATATCAAGTCTATAAGAATGTTTTCCAGTGCAATATCGAATGTTTAATGGTTTTATTTAGATATAAATGGTTTATAAAAGCATACAATCATACATCAGAAAATATTTTTTCTGTTCATGAAATCCTTACAACTCATGAATTTCTTTTTACTTTTCAGGTTGAAAAATATTTAATTATTAATTAAATATTATATATATATATATATAGTTAGCTTATAATACCTTTAAAATTTTTTAACAGTGGATTAATAATTAATTTAAACAGGTAAAGTTACAAATCAATGTAGCGTCACAATACCATATACGTAAATTATACAATATTTTTTCTACTAGAACAAAAAAAATGGATTATAATTCAAAAGTAATTCTTAATATAATAAATTGAATTATCTCAATACGCTACTAAAGTTAAATGTGATATTAATGTTGTGGTATTTCTCCACACACATCTGTAAAAACAACAAAATCTGCTTACTATTCACAAAGAATCGACAATAGGCTTAGATTATTAAATCCAAAAAAAAATTGAAACGAAATCATTTGTTTCTCTCTTTCTTGCCTTATGTAAAGAGATAAAAATCTGAATTTCTACAAAAGTAATAGAATTTTGGCCTTCTTTTCTTATCCACCCGTCAAAATTGCCTGTATACATGTAATTCGAAAAGAAAAATATAGAGTATTTCAACAACCAACGTTCCATGTCCGTGAAATTTCTATCATATTCTTCGAAAAAAGAGTCCTCCAAAAAATGTTTTTCTGGAAATTCTTCAAACATTTTTTACGAAAAGCTATGATCTGGACAGTGATGATCAAACAGCTGTGGGGGGAAAAGACTCAAATTTCAAATTAAAAAAAAATAATAAAAGCTGTGTCGTCTCGTTTGAAATATATTTCCATCATTCGAAGATGCTGTCTCTTTTGAAAGTAAGATGACGATAAACTCGGGGAAGGAAAATATATGAAAGTAACCATTCAGAGTGGCAGAAGTAGTTGCAAATATTCAGGAAAAAGTTTTAAAAGAATTTTTGCTTCCTAAATCTTCTTTTTTGGTACCTGAGAGTCCGCATATTCTTCAAAAAATAAAATGATATTTTCCGAGATATAATCGCAAACAGAGAAATTATTTGTATTTATTCTGTGGGTTATGAGACTGAATTATTTTAAGTAAATGACAGCATCTATGTAAAAATTTTTGATTTAGCGAGTCAAATTATTTTTGAAATCTTCCGTTCTATATGTACACTTTTAAACTTCAATTCTTGGAGTAAATAAATAAATAGTGAATGTATCATTCTTTTATAACTCTAACGTGTTTATTTTGTTTACATCTCAGCTTGCTAAATCGTAAGCGAAGTGTGTAAGAGATAAATATAATGTCGAATATATTTTCATCATTTTCTCTAAGTTTTCATATAATTTCTTTCGAGAAAAAATTTACCAGCCATATTTTTAAGCTTTCTTACGCTTTTAGGTCTTCCAAATTTCATACATTTTGAAACATTTTATTCAAATATTATTTATTCGTGTTAAAATCCTATTTCAACCCACACCACTCGCAAATTGCGTCAAATTACGCCAGCAGCTCAATTTTCTGTATTGGACTTCTTTCCAATATGAGGTTATAATTCGCCAAGTTGGAGATTGATGAAAAGGTATGGGACCCAACTCTTATTTCCTTTCGTAAGAGATCTAAAAATCTTTAGTAAAAAGAATGTATAAATGTTATTCATGAGCAAAGCAGTGTACGAGATTATGAAAATTAAATACCAAAGTTCACCTTTTAATCCGACAACTAATAAAATTTCACCTAAATAATACAGGAACATAATAACTATAAAACACATAAATAATAAAACCTATAAAAATAACTATAAAAAATCTATAGAAAAAGAAAATGCTTTGCATAGTTAAATGAGTCACACGTAAAATTCAAGTAATAATTTCAATGTAGTTCTTATTTTAGTGTGTTCTGATAATAGTTAAGGTATCCGACTACGTTCGGAACCGTGATTTTAAAAAGGCGCATAAATGGATAATTTTCATGATATTTAGTGTCACAGATTAGAGAGAATACATGTATAAAACTGTTTTAAGGACATTTTGACAAAAAAATTATTTAAATACAACATTTCGGCAAAAAACTAACCTTTTTTCAAAATGTTCTCCTTTTGTGAAAAATGCTTCTATTATAATAATATTTTGCCTGTATAAAGCTCAGACCTCTGTACAGAGGCTCAACTATGATTTTTGAAACATTCACATTATTTTCAGAGTTACAACCCATTGAAATAATTATCGGTTTTTTTTTTTTCTTAAAATTTCTCACCTCTGTTGTCGTAAGACAGGGATAAACCCACTTCTAAGTTATATATTTCAAAAATTCAAGTTGAGCCTCTGTACAGAGGTCTGAGCTATATACAGGCAAAATATTATTATAATAGAAGCATTTTTCACAAAAGGAGAATATTTTGAAAATGAGTCATTCTATGTTCATTTTTTGTCAAAATATTGTATAATTTTTTTTTTGTAATACTATTCTTAAAACAATTTTATATGCATTTTCTAATCTAAGTGACACTAAATATCATAAATATTATCCATTTATACGCTTTTATTTTATTATTAATTTAAAGTAAACTTTTTTAAAATATTGCTGAAATGTCAGTTAAAGCCGTTAAAGTAAGAATAATTATACATGAGTATTTCAGACTTTTAACTGAAATCTAAAACTTAATCATTAAAGTTATTCGTTTTTCAGACACTTGCTAATTTAATTGTTAGAATACTGCTGTGATATGGTCTATCCCAGTCGTCCATATCGTTGTTTGTCAGCGTAAGTTAGAGGTGTGGGATTCTCGAAATGAAGAGACATTTTAGAATTCTTAATATGATTTTATTAAGAGTTAAACTTAAATTACTTATATATTGAACAAACTTATATTAAGTGAGAATAAACCAAAACACGTAGCCGTAATTAACACAGATCGCGCAATTGGATCACTTATCTAAATAATTATATTATCTGCCTACTCTCAGTCCTAATAATATTTCGAATTCGGAAAATAATCTTCCTACCTTGAATTTCCGCAACGGTTCAATCAACTTCAGATATTCAGGCTCGAGTGCATTAGTATGCACCTTGTAGTATTGCTAGATATCCTTGATTCTTGGGTAGGCCGCCAATTTACATTTCTACCTTTTTCTAACTGAACTTTCTCTAAATTGCCATCCCGCTTACTAAAACTTCTGTCCTTTTAAAGGCTATCTTATTTGCATCTATACTTTCGTTTCACTTCTTGGATTTGGGTTGGAAAAGATTTGCCATTAATCGTGGCCGTCACACTGCTGATCATCCAAAACGCAACACCAAAAAGGCAAGGGATATCAAAACCAAATTTATTAGAGTGTTAACATATAGTACAGAGACGAAATGTTTGAAAATACAGACTACTGGAAGATGAGACAATGAAATCAGCATTGAGTGTTGCCGCATAACTGCCGATACACGACTCAGCAATAAAAGAAGCTTTGGATGTCTTTGGATCATGCTGTTTCCACATATTATCAAAACTGTTTAAGTGTAGCAGTGGGTGGTCTATACCTCTCTGACCAATCTTTCTCTAATCCTCAACAAGACTATTTGAAGGGCAATAGATTGGGAGAATAAAGCCGGTTTCACACGAGACAGTTTTGTGTTTGTCAACTTGTTTTCTGTCACCACTTCTGTAGTGCGAAGATGGGAGAGAATTTCTTTCCCGCCCGGACATAAAGTTGGTTGACTCACCAGTTCAATGATTGAATTCCGAAGAAACAATAAAAAGCTTTCCCCATTTTCAATACAGAAGTAGCCGCGTGGGAAGAGAATATATAGCTTCTACAATATCCTCTTAGTTGAGTCAACCAGTTAAGAGGAGAATGTGGTTTTCGAGTGCGTGAGGGAATGGCACAGCAAGGAATACTAGTTAACCCCGTGTAAAGAGACCCAAACGATTTAACTTTATAACTAGCTCCCGATGGTCTGCTCCTTCGTCATGTGTGGCACTAGTTGACTCCTAAGAAAGGGCCCTAGGATGGACAATAGGTTCAGAAATATAGAGATATAGCACTGGCTTGGTCACTGTACAGAGAATGAATGCTAACCGGACGTAAGAGGGAATCCATTATCCCCCAAAACTATAATATCGAATCCAGGACCAGTATGGCAATGCATAAAGCAACACAATTACCCATCTTCTCCCTAGGATGTACTGCAAACTGCCTCAAATGGTTCACGTGGACATTGATTATTGTGCAATAAACCAAATTTGTTGTGATATAAACTAACTAAATTTGTGTTCCTGATGGGGCGTGTCCATCACTACCAAGAGCACAATTTGCCTGTAATGACACGTAGTAGAGTGATGCTGGTGCAATCGATGCCGTCAATCAATCGTGTTGTTGTTGTTACTAATGCCACCTGATCGGCAAAGGCCAGATTAAGGCCCACGAAATTCATCATGACAAAGGGCTAAGTGAAGCCTGTCGTTAGCAGTAGCTTTGAGCACCATACAGGTGACAGAATGATTTGGCTCGATTCCACTCTAATTTAGAGGGAGAACACACTGGGGGTGGTCAGAGGCCTCCCACCTCTCTTCCCCTTCCACCAACCTCACGAAAGGACTTGCGGCTCGACGGCTATTTAAGAGTACCCCATGCCGCGCAGGCACTATACATTTACAAACATCCATGTCTTCTCCGGGATTCGAACCCAATCCCTACGGCACAGCAGTCAGCATCGCTAATCACTATACCGGATGGGGTGTGTGACTCCCTCCTTTATTCATCTATTATAGATCCGCATCACTGTTGCTTGGTTATGCCCGATTTGATCACAAATTTCTTACTCGAATATTCAGCAGTCTCTGTATGCAACAATTCCTTCTTGGTCGAACACGGAAACTTTCTAGAATGGTGCTAGTATTATTCTTCGAGGCATACTGAGGCTGCTCTACCGCAAGGAAAAGCAACTCCAATACTTCAAAATGGCATTCTGTTCTGTTTTTGGAGCCACTACAAGTACCAGTGATGTGCATCTGCATTGAGATGCTAATCATTTTCTTATTCCATGATGATAAACGCACCGTAAAAATTTCCCTTGTTTGGGTTGCTTCTTTTTTAGTGTTACATTGTGAGAGAGCAACAGTGTTGCAAATCACAAAGTATTAATTTTAGGGAATAAAATTTAAAGCACATATTTTCTGTATACTGGCGACTGACCAATCGTAATTATTGTACCGCGTTTCCTAGTAAACTTAATTTGTTGAATAAATCTCGTTTGATGAAGACAAAATATAATTGAAACACGATAATTTTTTTCTGTTCACTAGAATAAGACAAAAAAAAGTCAGTGGCGTAATGTACGCCCCCGCATTGCGAGGGGGGAACAGGGACTCTAGGCTAAAGCTTGACTGACACAAAGTACGTATTTGGGCTTGGGACCCAAAACCTGAGTTTTCAGTTGTGCCCTAGTATTCTCCGTTACGCCACTGAAAAAAGAATTCCCTTTTTTTTCCACCATTATAACAGAATTAGATTTAAAATAAGTCTGGAAAGCAAAACAGTATTCTAGAAAATGTAAATCTTTCATGAAAACCCGATGATCCTTTACTCATAAATGTATATATGTCAGTCCATTTAGAAAAGATATTTAACAAAAATAAATTTTTAATGCATTTCAACATTCCATTTTGTTTGTCGAGTAAATAAATCTTGGATTTCCTTTTACAATGCATTGAAATGAGTACTGCCTTAAAATACGCCTCAAAGATTAATACACCTGTTTAAAGTTTAAAGATTATCTTTTCCACTGAAAGAAAACTTCAGAAAGGCTGCTAACGCAAAATCTTTTCTCTTTACCCTTTCCTCAGATCTGATAAACTTTGATCTCATTTTCCAGAACAGCGAAAATAATTTAAATTTTCCGTTTTATCAATTTTAAAACGCCCTAGGGAGCACGCGGAAGCCTTACTTTCGGAGTTACCATAAACTGGAACAGTTCAGTCTCATTTCTCTCGAAATTGGCGAAAAGAAAAATTTAATATGAGTAGAACCACGATTTTCCTTTGTAAATTTGTGTTCGATCGAACGGGTAGAATAAACAACGATAAAACAAAAATGCCCGCTTTCCCCCAATCCGCTTTGCTGAATAAATTTATTTCATTCGAACCAGAAAATAAGAGAGAAACGCTTTTATTTTTAAGAGAAGCTTCGAAGTTCTGGGGGAATGTCATGAATTAAATATAAAAGCTCTGTGCTCGTAATTGTGAAAAAAGCACTTACAACCTAAGAGTAAAAAAGTACAAAATGAAATGGAACTCCAGTTGGCAGCTTTACCAATGAGAAAGTTTTCGTTAAAATTCTTTGTATCATTGTTGGAATACTTTTACTTTTTTTTTCGGTGTGGTTTCTATTCGTATTTTTTCCCCGTTCAGGAAATATATTACATTTTTTTTCCCCGCGTATTTTATTTTTGGATTAAATTTTTAAGAATAAAAGTGTTATGATTTATAGATACATATTATATATGTATGCAGTGGCTTAACGGAGAATATAAGGGCCCCCATGCAAAGTCAGGTTTTGCCTTAAATATTTTATAAATTGATAAAGTACGCGTATTTGGCACCAGTTAGGCTTTGGGCCCTCGAGAATCCTGCGCCCCGCCGCGATGCGATGTTGTGTGTATTGTGACGATCTGGGAAAACTAATGAGTAGCGTGAGACTTAAGAAATTAAATTATTGATCTATTACATCTATTAGCTTGTGACGGCTCTATCCGCGTCCTTCTGACTAACAAGTCCTCTTGTCCTTTAAAACTATTTTATTTACAACGAACCCTCTGAAGAAGAGAACGTGATTATGTAGCTTAAGTCTACTATATATAGTCTAGGCTTTCAAGCTAGGGAGAGAGAAAGTGAGAGAGATAGGATAGATTGCTAGCGGATCAGATATTAATCAGATTGCTAGTGTAACGCAGATATTTGATAATAGTAATTATTAAAATGACGATTGGTCACTAGAGATTAGATAGCTAGGAAAGTAGTACATTCGAAACAGAAGTAAGTGTACTAATATTTAAAGTCTTCTCATACTTCGCGTACTTCGTTATTTATCTAAGTCAGGGGTGGGTATTAAGTTAATCGCGATCGACTGTTGAACCACCAAGACATTTTGAGGTGACCGCTTGAAGATAAAAAGAAAATAATTATATACCGAAATATTTTAGATTGGCCGATAGTATGCAGACTTAGTCTTCTACTAACTATAACTAGAAGTACTAACTATAGATGAAAATGCTTTATTTCTTAATATTGTTTTAATTGTCTGAGATAGTAGTAAATGTGTGTGTGGTGTCATTACTTTATATTGCCGCACACTTAATTTGCTACAAGTCCCGACAGCCCAGTCGGCAGAGCGTCTGGAATTTTTGTTTTCATTATTAACGTATTGTTTGTCTAGGTTCTAGATGAATCTAGATCATTCTTTAGAGCGCATACTGGATATTTCTCGAATATTCGGTAAGTGTATAAAAGCCGAGTACGTCGCCAGTTGGGCGTGTTCTCAGTCCAGTGTTGTATCGAGCTTCCTCGTTAGAATAAATTTAATTGGTTGCTTAACTGAACGGTGTACTTCTTTCGAACTCCATGATAATAATATTATATTTGAGGTTATTATCATTATGTTTGTACCTTGCGTTTTGCTTTAAGGTATCCGACTACGTTCGGAACCGTGATTTTAAAAAGCGCATAAATGGATAATTTTCTTGATATTCAGTGTCACTTAGATTAGACTATATGTATAAAATTGTTTTAAGAACATTTTGACAGAAAAAAAAATTATTTAATTATAATATTTTGGCAAAAAATTAACTTAGACTAATATTTTTTCAAAATGTTCTACTTTTGTGAAAAATGCTTCTATTTTTTAATAATATTTTGCCTGTATATACCTCAGACATCTTTACAGAGGCTCAACTATGATTTTTGAAAAATTCACATTATTTTAAGAGTTACAACCCATTGAAATAAATTATCGGCGTTTTTTTTCTTAAAATTGTCCCCTCTGTTGTCGTAAAATATGGATAAACCCACTTCTTAGTTATATATTTCAAACATTCTATTTGAGCCTCTGGAGAAAGATCTGAACTCTATACAGGCAAAATATTATTATAATAGAAGCATTTTTCACAGAAGGAAAACATTTTGAAAAAAATTATTCTAAGTTAATTTTTTGCCAAAATATTGTATTTAAATATTTTTTTTGTCAAAATGTCCTTAAAACAATTGTATACATGTATTCTAATCTAAGTGACACTAAATATCATGAAAATTATCCATTTATGCGCTTTTGCAAAATCACGGTTTCGAACGTATTCGGATACCTTAAACGCGGTATTAAGTTGTTTTTATTTTTGTTATTAAGTACATATTCCGTATTTATTACCTTATTTATACCGTACATATTCTCGTGTTTATACCGTACGTATTCCCGTATTTATACCGTATATGTTCCGTATTTATTATATTACCTCACCCCTCCTACGCCTCTGGGTGGACCGCAACACTTTGAAAAGATTAGAAGTAGTCCGCGCGCGCGCGCGTACCCTGGAAAAGTCTGCCCACCCCTAAACTAAGTATAGCTTCGATTGGGTGGGATTGCTTGAACTTGTGTTTTTGATTGTGTGACAAATAAATTGAGTAATTTTGAATATGGCTAGTCTTCCTTGCCTTCCTCCCGGATTTCTAGGCGTGGATCAACAAGGATCTCCACAAGCTATTAATCCAAGTTATTCAAACTATGGAGTACTTCAATTTTACAGAATATGTTGTTGGTTAAGGAGAAGGCAAACACAACATCTCTTTTCGAGTGTTTCAAATGGACTGTCTCTTTTCACTCTCTTGGAATGGGGGTGGTCCCTTCAAATACCTCGAATTTCACTCGAGGCTCGCAGGTGGAATCTGGCCGTTGGTTTTCTCACTGCCATTGATTGTTGGAGTGATATCAGATGAAAAGACCCGCAATATTTTAGGGGTGCAGGTGTGAATATGAACGGCGTAAGGCTATTTGAGTGGGAAGCCGATCTTGCAGTTGCGAAGAGGGAAAACGTGACAGTGTACGTGCGTGTATATGTTCAGGGTGAAGTCAATATTTAACTCATTTTTGAAAGAATCTAAATATATTGCCTTTTCATCGCACATTACGTAGAAAATTTATTTCAGTGATTTTATTTATTACAAAATTGATAATGGTTCTGAAAAATGGAAATGTGAATACATTTGTATGTATAATACCTTTTAAAAAACTTTCTTTGTTGTTTTTATAAAGCATTCGTATTTGGAGGTACTTATTATTTGTTCATTAGTTTATTGCTTCGAAATTTTTGATGTGTAATGAGGAAATATGCTTCCTTTATGTTTCATTTAATAAGGATAAATAAAATTATAATTCGGTTAACAAATAATGTTTTTGATTTAAGAAATATATAGAGAAATACGACAATATTCATCATTTGATATAAACAAATAGAAAAAAATTTTTTTTTAAACTAAAACTTCTGAAGTCTATTTTCATGTCATAGTAATTACCTACCTAATAGATTCGCTTAATTATTCGGAAGAAAATACAGCTGCAATCGAAGAAGAGTTCGGAAATTATATTTTCTTTTAAAGCTACTTTCTAAATATTAAAACTAAATATAATTTAGGCTATTTTGTGAAATAATTGAATATTTTCTCAAAAAATAAAATAAAATAACTTTTTAATGAAACATTGATTGAATATTAACCTCGCACTATTCAGCTACACGAGGGCTTTTGGCGACGGTCTACGTAATTTTGAACCATGGTCAAGTGACGTGGACGACACCTGAGCTGGTACCCCCCTCTCCTAACTACCACACCAACGGGAGGACGTTTCAGCTCTCGATAGATTTAACGTGCATCGCTGCCCTACACGGCGGGTCTTTAGTGGTACTGGGCTCGAATTCGTGACAATGCAAGCCATGATGCGATACCTATACCACTCGGCTACCGTGGCCACTAATGAAACATTGAATAAAGCAAATTAAATATCTTGAGAGAAATTTACATATCTATAGTCTTCAGAGGACACACAATTTAATAACCGAAGAATTCGTTGTGATAGGAAGATATATATCAAAGGTAGACTAGATAAAAAGTCCACTGGGAAATGAGAAATTTTGTAATGATTGATTCAGACAGATTTTAGAATCATAAATTTTGTAAATTAAAATGTTTGTTGAGCTGAAATACAATTTTTTTAGTTTATTTTACAATTTAGCTCCATTTACATTTAACTGATAAATATTGTTTGGTATAAACAATTAATCGTTTTCTTTTCTTCGGTATTCTACAAGTCCAAATGTTTTCAAAAAAAAAACTTCTTTTTTTTTTAATATTTAATATTAAAAAAAAATAGCTTTTTTAGATTATATGTAATATGTGATATACAAATCTAATATGTTGATATTAGATATATAGTTAGATAATTAATAAAAATTGGTGGAAAATATTATTTATCGTTTTTTATACGAAGGGTGATATAGAGTGTGTTGAGGGTAAATTAATAAAATTTATGGAATTATATTTAAATGTATTATTTTAAGTGAATGATTCCACTTGAATATTATTTATTTTCTTTTCTTGAATTTTATTTTTAAAGAAGCGTGCCCTTTGAACTTATTTTCGAATTTAAAAATATTGCTTGACCTATGTTCTTTCATATTGCAAAAAAAATATTCAAAATCATTTGGAACTTATAAACTATCATTTAAAATGTAGAAAGAAAAAAAACCTTTTTTTTTAACGTTATACGCTACTATACTTCCATTTATTAATTTTTTGTAGGGATATTTATTTTATCATTATTTTTCTACTTATCAGAATGTTCATAAAATGATATTCACAATAAAAATTATATATTTGTGTGAACGTGCCTAAGTTTTTTTTATTATTATTATTTTCCTCCTTTTTTTTTTAATTCAAAAGATAAATAGCTGAAAAAGTAATTTTTTTTACATTTTTAAAACTCTCCCGGCTATTAAGTAGTACAATGAATTAATGGCTTTATTAACCAAAATAATTCCGTGAAAAGATCCGAGATACATCAATAACAAACGTTTGTATACAACTAGCGACATCTATAGGAAACGGGAAGAAATAGAATTGATCGGGGAAATAAAACACCTAAAATAATGAAATACCAGAGAATTTCTTACCCTCTCCTTTTAGAAAATATTTAATCTATAATAAACCCCTTAATTTCGCCAGTGTTTTATTACATTATTGTGATATTTGGTTCCATAAAAAATTATTCATTTTCAAATATTCAAAGGTTAAATGGAGAGAGGAGTTTAGTTAAAATATATCGCTTTTCTACCTATATATAAGTTTTGTATGTTATGCGGTTTATCCATCATTATATTAATATTAAAACGATACGTATGCGTAAAAAATTTAAAATAATAAATAAATAAATAAATAAAATTATATTATTATTATTTTATTCGATTTAGAGAAATTTATCACAAAAAATTAATATTTGATACAATATATAAGGAAGTGTTATATGTCTATTCGGTATTTCTTATTCTATTAAAAATAGAAATGCCTTTTTTCTCATTCGTAAGAATTTTTAAATGTTATTTAAAATAACCCAGTCAGAGAAAAAGCGAAAAATATTTCATAGGTTTAAAACACGAAAAGGAGCTTCTTTCTCCCAAGAAAAAAGTTTTATTCCTGGAAGATTATGTATGTGTATGTGTGCTTTCCCCTCTTTTCATATTTCTTCAGGAAATCTTGGAATATTCTTTTTCCACTCTTTTTGCAAGGACTTTGTAAAGGGATTTTTCATAAAGACCATTTTTTAATATAAAAAACGATTGAATGAAAACTTGAAACTCGTGTCAAAGTCTTCAATTTCTCTTGGAACTTCTATTATTAAACCTCGTAGAATTTCAAATTGAAAATAACTTTCTTTCCTGCATTGTTTTTTCCTTTCTTTCTTTCTTTTGGAAGAAAAAGAACAGAATGTTTTTGCCATGATTGAATAATTAACTTTATTTTTTTTTATTTCTTTTAAGCAAAACATTTATCCAAATCTTTTTTAGTTAAACAATTCGCAGAAAAACCGTTAATATCTTTCATCACATACGTATATCCTTTTCCTCATATAATATACCTTATTCCTCTCCATAAAATTTGAATTCTTATTTATTTTTTTAAAAAAAATAATCAAAAGTATAACTCACATATATTAAATAGCCTATATTGTTTTCACTTAAACAATTTCTAAAAATAAACCAATAAAATAAGCAACTCTCTGGTGCTAGAATAATATTTTTATTTCAACATTTCACTACGAATTTCTTTTGCAATAGAACATTCAGTGAAACATTTCTTGAAATCACAAAATAAAAGTAAATACTGCAACCGATCTGACATAAAAAGCAAATAAATATAATTAAAGGATATGTTCAAAAAATTTATTAAATTAGGTAAAAGTCACGTGACAATAATTCACAATTCTTAAAATGTATAATTTGACAATTATTAAAATCACTGTCAAGTAATATAAATATATAATTATGTTTTTAGCCAATTTTTTTCATGCTTCAAATATTTCACAAAACTTAAAACTACTACATTATTTCGGTCATTATAAACCATTTTATGTAAATGGAAGGAAATCGTTAAATTTTTTTTTCTTTAATACATTGGTTAATATCTGCTTAACATCTGTTTTAGCAATATTTCTTATTCATGTGAGAAAATTTCAATATACAAATTTGAAGAATGATTTTAATCATCAAAATTGAATTCTAACTGTCTGCGATTGAGATATTCCATTTTTAACACATGTAAGTAATTAAATTAATCGTTTGGCACAAAGTGAGTCGTAGCCGCGTTTAGAAGTTTTAGTAAAAAAGTTAACATTGAAAAAATAATTTTAAAATATGCTGGTTTTGTTTTGTGACAAATCAAAAATGATGAAATATTGTATTGTGAAGTATTGTATTCTATCATATTTCTCTTAATTGCTAGAAATATACAATATAAACTACACACAAAAGATATGTATTAAATGATGACTTAATGATGATTAATATGACTTCAAATTTGATCTGAATATTCTTGAAGAAAGGAGAAACTGCATCGTATAAGAAAAACTTTCAAAGTTTATCAATAGATGGCACTCCTCCACACATTGCAAAACCAATGATAAAAGCACTCACATTTCAGGAAATGAAAGAATGATCAGCTGACGTTTTCCAACAACCTGGCCTTCAAGATCACCGGACACCAATACTTATGACTTTCGGATGTGAAGATATCTTAAAAATGTTGCGTTCAGTTGCCTATTGCAAATTGAGCTGACAAAGACACGGATAATGCAACACATTCACAACGTGCCCCTGAGAAACACCGCTCCGTTGTTTATCGGTTTCAACTTGGAATGAAAGGGAAGGACAGCATATTAAACATGTCTTGCGCAAGTCTAGCGATAAGTAACAGGCGTTTTTTCATTGTTGCTTTTTATGTGGTTTTTCGCACAAGATCAGTTAAAAACTGATTTTTCCCATCCAATTCGGTATAATCTTGCCATGGTGGATGGGTTCTTCAGTAGCTGAACAACATGGAAGTCATTTCCCGCGTCAAAAAACCGAAACAGTCCTCTTGGCTTAATGTGAAACTCATGCCGTCGGAATTTGATGTTATAAAATGTCACCTGTAACCGAACACTTTCGTTCTGCTGCTTGCATCGCCATCTATTGATGCATTCTCAATTTATTATTATTATTATTATGTTATAACGTTTCCCCCTTCTTCAAGTATATTCTGTTCAAATTTGAAGTCATTCTGACCAATGGTTCTTTTTAAAGCATTTTGAAAGTAGAACTTTAATTATAAGCACTCTGTACATTTGAAAAATTGAGGTAATACGAAGATATTACCCGCTTAGCCACTTATTTACTTATGCTTCCACCTGAAGTGGATCAAATGTGTTTCCTCACTCCATTCCTTCCCTTCAAATTAGCTTTAAAATTCAATACTGTGAAAATCGCTTAAGGTATCCGACTACGTTCGGAACCGTGATTTTAAAAAGGCGCATAAATGGATAATTTTCATGATATTTAGTGTCACTTAGATTAGAATACATGTATACAATTGTTTTAAGGACATTTTGACAAAAAAAATTATTTAAATTCAATATTTCGGCAAAAATTAACTTAGAATTACCTTTTTCAAAATGTTCTCCTTTTGTGAAAAATGCTTCTATTATAATAATATTTTGCCTGTATAAAGCTCAGACCTCTGTACAGTGGCTCAACTATGATTTTTGAAAAATTCACATTATTTTCAGAGTTATAACCCATTTCTTAAAATTTCTCCCCTCTGTTGTCGTAAAACAGGAATAAACCCACTTCTAAGTTTAAATATTTTTCGTAATTAGTGACCCTCTGTACAGAGGTTAGCATATAAAGGAAAAAATATTATTATAATAGAAGCATTTTTCACAAAAGGAGAACATTTTGAAAAAAAGATTATTCTAAGTTAATTTTTTGCCCAAATATTATATTTAAATAATTCTTTTTGTCGAAATGGCCTTAAAACAATTTTATACATTTATTCTAATCTAAGTGACACTAAATATCATGAAAATGATCCATTAATGCGCTTTTTTAAAATCACGGTTTCGAACGTCGTCGAATACCTTAACACGAAACTGAGGGGGACTGAAATATTTTTTTATGCAAAAGGATATTGAAAAATAATATATCCTTCTGATAAGATATTAGCACACTTAGGTTAATATTGTTTTTTTATTGGGTTACATACATTTAAGGACAAGAATCGTAATCAACACTAGGGTTCGTTATTTTCTGAAAGGGAAAAAATTCACAAAATATACAAAAGTATTTATATAGCACATTGAACGCGGGCGCGCGCGAATCCATTGATAAAATATTATTCACAAACTAGTTTTCAAACGATAAGATTAAAAAAGCCACTCTGGTAAATTTTGGTGAAGTGATAGAGATGATGATGCGTGAATATGCCTCGGACTAGAGCAAATAAAAGATAATTTCACGAAAATGCGGCGAGGATCCAGTCTCTAAATCGGCTTCCGGTTCTTCTGAAAAGGTTATTTATTTTATGACAGGAAATTGGATTCATCCGAGTTTTCTAAAGTAAAGAGAGAAATCCCCACTTTAGTCGAAATTATCTCACTCATTGTGAAATAAATTCTGAAGACATGCATTCGGTTATGAAGTGTTTTACTCTTTGAAATTGTAATAAGGCGTTGATTAAAAATTTTGTTCTTAAAAGTTTTGAGTTTAAAAAACCGTGCAAAACGGGGGGGAAAAAGTAATAATAAGAATCCCATACTTCTTAAAACCCGTGTAAGAGAGAAATCACGTAAAAAGTAACGTTTAAATAAAAGGATAAGTCCATTATAATTATTTTTTAAAAAAATGCTTTTATCAAAATATTTCTGCTCCATATTCTAGATTCTAAAATGTGTAACCCCTTTTTGTGTGGGGAGGGGTTTTTAGTTATTTGCAAATTGGCGTATCTTGATCTTGCTCTCACAATCAAGTCGTTCCATACAACGTATTGCACACTGTCCTGACTCAATGTTCATTTTTTTAGAAAGATTTCCAAGTTACAAATATTAATGATGCAATAGTACCAAACAACTTTACATGTACTTTAAGGGCACACACACAAGAAACAAATAACAGTATTGATGCTCTCGTTCAGATTTTGTGTATTTTCATGTAAGCATTTTTTTAACAACTGATTGCTTCAAGAACAACTGGAAATTTATGTTTGTGATAATAAACTATCTTCACGGGCCAAAGAGAGGAAGAGCAATTTTTAAGTTTCTCTTGTCCATTTTAATCGGTGGGGAGGGTGTCCATGTTGATTACTAATATAAAACAAAATATTCACACTTCTAATTGTGACGCAGATTAAAGTAAAAGGTATTTTCGGAAAATAATGAGCTACTGAATTTTAAAATGCTTAGATTAGGAAACGATATTTTTGAAGACTTAATGTTTCGATTGGATATGGCCCTCTTGGGAAATCATACTTTGATTGTCAGCGTGAGCTAGAGTGTGGGGTTTTCATAATAATCAGACATTTAAATTTTAATTGACTTTTATTAAGAATAGAGCTTAAACGTCAACAATTTAGATAAATTTTAACTAGCGAGAATCTAGAATGCCAACACACAAAAGGCGTCCGAATTACGTAATTTAGATCACTTTCTAAATAATTATATTATCCGCCTACCTCAATTTCTAATAAATTACAAGTCTTAATATCAAATAATCAGTCCTACCTTAATCCAAAATTAACTTCAATCTTTAAATGGAAATGTCTAGGGGCGTGTGCAATGGTATGCAAACCTGTATAATGCTAGGTTTCTAGGTAACATTACGATAGGCTGTCAATTCCACGCTTGTATCTCCCCCAAACATAACATTCATCAAATTGCCATCTTGCTTATAGAAACTTCGGTTCTTTTAAAGTTATATCATTTGCTTTTTATTCCAATTTCGCTTCTGGGTTTTGTTGAAAAAGAGTTGCCATAAACTTGGCCGTCAAAGAACCAGAGGTTTGTTAAGAAAAGACGCGTGAGCCCGTCACAAAGTTAAACACGAAATTATTTTTATTATGTTTTAACCCCCACTCAAAAATTTTATACCGAATTTTCCTTGTGGTATGTGAAGCCTTGATTTCTCAAATATTTCTTAACGATACGGTAAAAACCAAATGAACCATAGGCTTCAGACCAGGATGAACTTGATCATGCTCGTCTAAGAATTAAAGAATTGGAAATGAAACAGGAAAAATTCATTGAATGTCAGAGATGTTATGATTCCCTAGTTTCTGGTCTCGAATCCAGGGTTTATTCTACTTTGGAAAGGATCTTATAGACCGATATTGGAATTGCAAAGGTTATTGAGTTTTTAACGAGCCTACCTTCCAACCTCAATAGAACAACAATGAAGAAGTTGCTGAATCTGCGCCTTTCTCTAAATCCTCTCCCTCGGCTTTTCTCCTGAGTCCATCAGGGATCACGAGTATGAGGTGACTTTAGAACATCCTCCCAAAAGGTTCTATTACGTAAAAGAATCTTTTTAAGGGATGTTTGCTCCTAGGAAAAAATTATCCTCGATTTCAACCCATACTGGCAGAAAAGAAAATCCGGCTGTCAAAATCATCTAAACCAGTAATAACCAGTAAAAACTTCAGTAATGAAGGTGGGGCAATTTGCCTAACCAACGATGATGTTAATGAAATGGCAAACATATTAAATAAAGTAAACTCCATGAAGGATTTTGCTGTAAGTCTTCCTCACCGCAGGAACCTCTCTACAAAGAGGAAAAATCGTATGATAAAGATACATTCTTCGAAGCCTTCACACTTAAAAACGAAATTTTCTCAGATAGGGCTCTAAAAATCACTTTTTAGATGAGTGCAAGGAATCACAATAACTGGGTAATTATAGTCAAACCCCTTCTCTCTCTCTGTTTTCTACCATTTGAAATCTTGGCTCTCTCTAGTTACATTTTAAGAGAGTGCACCTTGATGTGTTCATATTAGTCAAGCAATGTCCAATTCGTGGCACCTTGGTATTTTGCAGAGGAGAAGTTTACTTTAACTGCGGATCAACCGATGACCACGACATCAATTATTTTCAAAAAAGTGTATCAATTGATCGGCTCATGGAACCAAATTTAGCTCCATTTTCAATGATAATCATGGATGCAAAGATAGATTCTGCCCAATATATCCCCAACACAGGAAAATAACAATCAAAACAGATTTTGGCGAATAGTTTTTTTTTTATTCCCCTTTTTTTGTAACATTTATTTATATGTGCATTGATACTTTTGTGTGTATGTATATTTACCTTTTATTTATAGTTGTCAGATAACGAGCATTCGTTGTAACTTCCATGGCCAAAAATGCAGCTTGTATAGTATCATTGGTTCTATTAACTCATTACAATAAATGCAGATCATTCGCAAGCCATGGAACATCAAGCCTTCGTGGTTGCAAAGGAATTTGACTCGGATATTTTATTGAATCACAGCCTTTATACTAACTTACTAAGCTTCTGAACCACTGGCATAGCTAGTTTTGAGTGGGCTCTGTATAAAAATTACTTGGGTTTTTTAGGAGGCCCCTTAACACTTGGCTTAGACATGATGGGACCCTTGTAGCTTGTAGGCCCCATATCACTGATACGGTTGATGCGGCGGTAGCTACGCTCCTGTTCTGAACCTGCCCTGGGGTTCATTCAGTATTTTTCTTTATATAATAGATGCCTCACTATCTGCTTTAATAGGGTAATTTTGCATATTTTTTAAATAAGACTAAATGTGCAGTACAACAGCTTCTTTCAATTTTAAAAACTGTCTAGTCTTTTAATAAATGCGTATTTTCTTCTCCTGAGTATTTCAATGATCTTGTTGATAAACTTTTAATTTAGAACTGTCATGAACAAAATTGTATTCTGTGTAATGATGGATTTTAATGCAAGATCCCCAATCTGAGATTACAATTATAATGATGCTCAGGGGATTAATTAATTGATGTAATCCTACAAAACAATATCCATGTTTGTATTATACAGGAGTTGGGTCCCACTTCTGGAGATCCACTTCATTATCCCTTTAAGACCCGAATTATTTTTATTTTCAAATATTAAATTCTTTAGGTTATTAATACGATATGGACTCCAATGACGTTGGGAAAAATAATAAAAAAATTCCCGCACCCCTCCTGGAACATAGATTGTACCCGCACGATCGTGCGGGTTGGACGTTATCTGTGAAACAGGTCACCTATGAAATTTTACGAGTTATACGTTTTTAGCTCTAAGTTAAAAGAAGAAACAATATTAATTCAACTAAAACTGTTACAAATTAGGAAATTATTGGAACATTTTTATTAATTCATTATTTATTTACAGTAAAAATCTTTTGTTTTGTTTTTGACAAGTATAAACCATTGCATTTTTCACAACATGTTTTCGAACTGCTTTCTTAGTTTTCAAATTTGCACTTGCGAGCCCTTGAAATGTCATCAACACATCAAAAATGGCTATTCATGTCAAGCCTTTTATCCTGGAATGGCCAGGATAAAAGCCATGACATGTGTAGCAGGTGGATTATAACGCTTCGATCTTTTTGCGAGTGGAATTACAACACTGTTATCTTCATCATCAGTTAAAATGCTTCTGTTAGTAGGTGGAGAGACTGATAATGCTTCAACTTGTGACATCTCTCGCGTTCTTCTTCTAACATAACTCCTACGTTCTTTGACGGCCACGATTAATGGCAAAACTTTTCCAACCCAATAGCAAGAAGAGAAACAAAGCGAAAATGCAAATAAGATATACTTTAAAAGGATAGAGGGTTTAGTGAGAAGGGACGGCAATCTTAGAGATAACTTAGTGCGGAAAAGTTCGGAACAAGTGTTAGACGGCCTACTCACAAGGAAGAAGGATACGCCCATCTTCGTTAATAATATTAATTATAAGAAAGAGTAATAGTACCTGAGTACACTTATCTACAAGTAGCAGAATAGGAGAGTCTTCAACCAAGGTAGGAGGGTTACTTTATAAAAGGTAATATTTTGTATAGAAAGCTAGATTAGGCAGGTAATTTACTATAATTAGGATAAGTGATCTAGTTGAGCGATCTGACTTAAATACTCAGTTTAATTTGTGGCTTATTCTCACTTAAAGAAAGTTGTTCATTAGAATTAAGTAATTTAAGTTATTCTTAATAAAAGTTGTGTTAAGAATTACAAAATGTCTCATCCTTTAGATAATCCCACACCTCTAGCTTACGCGGATCCAACACGACATAGCTATCGCAGGATGGCTATGTCACAAACTATCTCTAACTTAAATTAATTCTTAATCACGATAAGCTTCTTGGAGGACCAGGTGAGATAACAATTTCCTTTGTAATAATTTATATGTTCGCTGCATTTAAAAATATATTTCGGTTAAAGTATGAATTGCGTTTCAGGAAAAACAATTCTTTTAGACGAGACATTCTTAACAAAAAAAGTGTAATAAAGGTCGAAAAACGAAAACTATGACCCAAGTTGTACTCGGAATATATTACTGGTAAGATATAAATACGATTTTTGATTTATTTTTAGATTTGAAAAATTAATGTTACTAATGATATTTTTTATATTGCAGGGACGATAAAGAAGGGCTTTTTTTGGGAGTTGATGGGAAAAAAAAAGAAAGATCTTTGGCCTCGTATTGCTAGGCACTGCAATCCAGAGACTTCAGTAATATGTACGGACAGCACAACTCAATATCACAATGTGAATAAACCAGTGTTTCTCAAACTGTGGGGCGTGCCCCCCTGGGTGGCGCGATAACCTTACGAAGGGGGCACGAGCATATCGAAAATAAAAGATTTAAAAAATAATTAATTTACTGTAATGAACTAAAACAAAATACTTTCAGACATAATAAAAAATGCACTTTTACTCTGATATAATTTATAGGCGATATTAAGTCATCTCTCTCAAAAATAAAAACTTCTTCAATACCTAATTAGCTATCTTTGATCCTATAATTAAATAAAAAAAACTTTTATCTGATTTGCTGTAATCCCATGATGAGAGATTTTTTATTACGTTTTCTTTTTAAACCTAACATCTACTCTTTCAGAGAAAAAACAAATCCCAGACCCAGAATCGAAAACATTTAGGAACATAAAAAATTCATCACTGTGGTTATTTTTGAAATACTGCACATTATAACTGTAATCTGTTTGACCTTCTAAGTTATTGGTACAGTTATTTATGACCCCTCTCTTATGTGTTTGTTTCTCATTTAGGGAAGTTGTAAGTAATGTATTTCTCTGTTGAGCTTTTTTCCATGCAAAAGAGTTTTATAATATTTGAAAAACCACGGAGCGGAGAGTACTTTGAAGGATTTTTTGGCCAAGACTTATTTTAATGAGTATTCTCCAACATATAAAGCATAACGAAAAACGTTTTACACAATTTTTTTAGCAGTAACATACATATTATCATAATGAATACACTTTTTACCCGGAAGTGGTCGCGCGGGACACACAGATCCCGAAATCGTTAATTCTGGCAAAACTGTTTATTTGTTATCAAAGAAAAATTGAAAAGTCCTTGAAAGTAGGTAAGTTTACTTTCTCTTAATTAAATTATTCTCTAGAATCACGATTTGTATCATGTACAATAAAATAATTATATATATATAAAAAAAAAGAATTGGGTTGACTCAATCACCCCTCGTGACCATTAACGCTAGTATCGAGTGTGTGTCTGCACCCGGGATAAAACATTTTGCAGTATTCTCGCTTTAAATATTAAAAATGACACTATTATTCTGCTTTGGAATTTTATATTATTTTTCACTTGTGTAACATTAATTCTAACTGCTAATTGTGTGAGGCTTAAAATTACAGTTCGTTTAAAACTAATTATAATATGAGCATTCATTTTAAAATATCATTTTACATTTTCGTAAACATTGTCACGCATTTGGGTTTACTCTCCTGACAACTCAGCAAGTTATCAAGAATGTTTTAGTTTTTTTTAGAAAATGAATCATTCGAAGAGCGGGTACTTCAGACAGTATAATTTTAATGTATCAGTGCTGCACAAGGTACTTTATAACTAATTTATTAATACTGAATTAAGAGCAAGTTTAATAAGTATTTGCGACTTCCATGGGCTTGTCTTGCAGAGGAAAGTTTTTCAAAGGAAGGTTTATGATTAGAAATTGACACTCTGAGTACATTTTCTATATTTGGCTGAGATCTATATTTTGTCTTGAAAGCAGCTACTGCATTTTGCAATCTGTTCCAATTTAACAATTCGAGAAAGAAAAATAAAATATATATCACTTAAAAAATTACATATATAAAATTTAATATATTTATCTTATTAATTTGTACGGTTTATAATTAAGATCGTTTTGTAGCTTTAACGTCAAAGTGCATTATTATTGCATTCAATACATTATTATTGTATAAGGGGAACGCGATAAAAATTATGATTGAAAAGTGGGTCGCCAGTATTGAAAGTTTGAGAAGCACTGAAATAAACTATTCAACGATGCATTACATAAGACAACCAACCAAAAAAGGGGAGTTTGTTAATCAAACTGATAAATTAAACACAATAAATCCATTGGAAAATGAAAACCGGCATTTTAAAAAATCAATAATCAATAGAAAATCCGAAAAGTCTATAAGACAATATATGGCATTGCATTTTTACCGAAGGACGCGATTAAATACACTGAAGTCTCTGGACACAAAAGTGAAAATGTTTTTAGAAGATATATCTTGGGTTTTTCCAGGATATGGAAAAGAAGGCCTACAGTTGAGAAAAATTGAAGTTCCCACTGTAGAATCCGAGGGCATTTCTGACATGATGCCAAAGACTTTTAATAAAAAATTACTAAATGGTATTACATTTTATATATTTTTTAAAAAGACTTGCTGTCATTAGAGAATGGTATTCTTTTAAACAAAAACATTATTCATTTCTTTCAGCCTTAAGAGGCCCTTAGACAGAAATCGAAACTCGAAAACGATAAAAGTGCCCTCTTCTGGGAGGGGGGATTGGGCGTGTCCAAAGGAAGGGCGACGTACTCATGTCGTACTGGTCGTAATGATCGAAGGTAAATAGTTCCTTCATAAAAGATGAATTATATGCCTTTTTTTTTAAATTTCCATTATTTTCTCGATTTTGAAATAAACATTTTTTTTAATGCTACTATTCTTCCAAAATTTCGCTTACTTTATTCAACTTTCTGATGATTATGTTCTGACAGCTGTCATGATGAAAGAAAATGACATCACTTTTAGAATCTTTCCCTTTTTCACGTTTAGGGATGGCTTCGTTCGTTCTCCAACAGTTGAAAACCCCTTCCCCCTTCTACTTTTGTTCAAAACTAAAGATAAGGAGAGCTTCTGCATTCTTCTCGATTGGTGGGGTTCCAGTTTGACTTTTACAGTCTGACAACGTTTATATGAAACCAACTGACCCTCTTTATTGCTCTCTTCCCCATCGCTCAAGTTTGTGAAGGACTAAAGACTCCAAGTTCAAAAAAGGTCATGAATACAAAGCTGTACTCTCAAGTGTCATTCTCGCTGTCCGATCTTGACTTAGAACAGGGATGGCCAAACCAAATGACCTTGCAGAAAAACATAAATCCTGCGGGCTGCATGTAAAGATTATATATATTTATATTAGATTTAAAACCCCCATTACAAACATTTATTGGAGTTAAAATTTTTAAAAATGGAATGAATTATTATTGATTTTTTATTTTCATCTATACATGCATAAATAATTTAATAATAATAATAATTGCAATGAATCAATGATTTTTTTTTTCACAAAACTGTCGAAGTCTAGGTCTATTGAGATTAAATGCAATCACATTAACGTATTCTGAGTTTAATTTGTTTTGTATCCACTCACATTGAAAAATATATTTCACTTAAACACATAATTTTCCGAATGACATTAAAATAGTTATAGCTGTGTGAGATGTACTGTGTATTTACGTGAGAGAGTTTGTAATAAAAAATTTAGGAACTGCTCTTGTTTAAATTTAGATTTCAACATCGAATGTGTTGATACGCCCATAAGTTCTTTCCTCTCCGTTTACGTGTTTTTCCACAAATGGAAAAGGTGCATTTTCCATTAGAAAACTATTTAGGTTTGCTAGACATTGTGCTGACGAGTATAAAATTATCTCGTGGAACCCAAGGCAGTAAAAACAATAGAATATTCACAATCTAATAGAAAGTATATATATACAAAGATAAAATGTGTGTTTTAATATTCTTCATTTATATTATAATAAAAATTAAAAAGGTGTTGCAAAATAAAGTTAAATTATTTGCAATTGAGTCTATGCAAATTATTTGCAGTCGCATTTCATATTTTGTGTCTAATTTGTTTTCACACCTTCGTTTTGTCTCCCCATACGTTGAGAAACACATTGTTCTGATTGGTATTAAAATTTTTAGAGCTGTGTGAATAATCTTGTGCATTCTGCATGTGTTTATAACCTGAAACTAAGGAGCCATTTTTACTTAATTTCAGATTTTAACGTCAAATCTGTTGAAGTGCCCCAATAAGTTGTTTCCTCTTCTTCATTGGCAAAATTTCTCATTTATCTTTTATTATATTATAATAAAAGTTCAAACCCCAATTTTGATAAAATAATGATAATAAACTGGGGGAATATGGCCCACCCCTCTTCCCCCAACCTCTCGAGATGATTTGTGGCTAGATGGCTATTTAGAGTCCCACCATGCTGCAAAGGCACTGTACATTTACAACTATCCAGGTCTTGGCCAGTAATTAAACCCAGGCCCTACGGTACAGCAGTCGGCGTCACTAACCGCTATACCGCATAGGTGGCAAAATTTTTACAAAAAAGCATCAAAGCCTAGATTTTTTTATAAAAAATTATAGTACATTTACATATAATTCAGTAAAATTGAAAAATTGTTTAATAAAATAAACGTTTATATTTGTTGCGTTAGTTAGGTAATTATGAAAATTATAAGTAAAATTTTAGGTCAAATATTAAAAAATAAAATTGTATCAATACATAAAGCCCATTACTATATTAATTGAAATTGAACTAATATGCAGTTACAATCTATGTTTCTGAAAACTTGTTTATACTTGTAAAATTATAAAAATAAAAGAAATCTTATAAAACGTTTTCTCCCTAATTTTCTGACAATATTTTTAGTTAAATTATTCTTGTAAAACTTTTTGGGGCAATTTTTTTTAGCATATTTGTTATATTGTATGCTATATATTACAGAAAAATGTAAGGGAACTGAAAAGGAAACCCTTTTTTCGAAAGGGATAGCTACTGATAAAAGTTTGGTAACCCCTGATCTAGAGTTTCTCAATAATACAAACAAACAAATAGCAAGACAAAGATACAAACAAAAAGATCCATGATATAGAGGGTTTGATAGATGTTAAATTTGTAGAGGGTCAGTCTTGTTGGCAGGGTGGGGAAAACTCAGGTGACGTCCTCGTCATTTATCCGTGATGAAGAATAAAATGTATGTGCATACAAAACGAATGCATTACGTTTTCCTTTTCTCTTAGAAATTTTCTCTTACTCTCTTTGATGTCAGAACTTCCTGATGATTTCTATGTTTATGTCATTAAAATTTTCTTTTTGTCTTTCGCTTCTTGCCTTCCTCAAAAGAGAAACTCAAATTTGCTTTATAAGTACAAAAGCAAATAAAAACATCACGATTATTTTTGAAATAGAATGCGTCAAAGAGAAAAGTGTCGTGGATTACATAAGCTATAGTACAAGAGAATGTATTCATATATTTAGAATTATCAATACCAAAAATCTTTAAGCATTTCGCAGTTAACAAATAATTTTAACTAAAATTAACGATCCAAAAAAAGAGGAAGAAAATCGGAATTTCACGGATTCTTCCAGCCTCCTGAGATGTCAAACATTAAAATTGTGGAACGATTTGTCTGTGCATTAAATATGAGTGAGGGACGAGGACCCTGTTCCATGTGTCACTCCACAGTATGTAACAAAAGTGTTTACGTAAAAATACTATTTTATTGGTTGATTAGGTATACACTTATATTACAATATTAAAAAATATATGGCAGCTTTTAATAGCTTGGCAAAATTTTGAAAAATTTTAAGGTACCAGCACATTATATACTTTCAAAAAATTAATTTTTCAAATGTAGATTTTTTTAACTTTGCATTTATTGAAGATATGAAACTTTATATGAAGATATAACTAAAACAGAACAAAAAATAAAAAACAGATAAAACAAAAACAAAAATTCTTTTTTATGATTTAATTACATATTTTCATGATGCAAAGTATTTACATATATATTTACATTACCTAATTAGCAGTAGTTCATTGCGTTAATTTATATAATCCAGCAAAAAGACGTATTTACAAGGTTTTTTGCTTTTTCCTGTTTTCCTGAGCTTCCAGAATCGAAGCCGGGTCACGTATCGGCATCGATCTAGGATATCTTGGATCCGTAAGTTCTGGCAATAAACAATTAAAATAAAAAGGTTCCAACTTTTTAACATTTTATCTCGCCAAAATCATCATCCTTGAATATTTTTTCTATTTTACACCCTTTTTTTGTCCACATTACAAAAAAGCAATATTCCTTTCCTGTTACTTGTAATTGTCCCTGTACTTGGTAAAAGTAATCGTGATTTTTATTTATTTGTATCCGGCCGAATCTATCAATTTTCCAGAAAAGAAATTTTTTTAAGCTTATTGCTTCATCAGGAGTTATGTCTTGGCAAGAAGCGGGACATTTAACCTCCACAATACCATTGTCAACTAAACCATCGGGAGTGGCAGCTAAATATGGAAATTTTGGATGTATGAAAAGTCCGCAGGGACGAATTTTCAAACCCAAAGAGTTTTCTAAGCTTTTCAACGCCTCCCCTTCATGGCTCTCCCCATATTCCATTGCTGAGGACCGGAAATGCGAATAAAGCTTTTTTTTAATTATTCCTTCACAACTCGTGTGGGGAAGTTTTTTACAAATTACGCCGAAATCCGAAGCTGTCAGTCGCTTTCGGCGTTCTTCTCTCCATAAAGGACTCGTTCTTTGGTTTATAGTTTTTCTTTCGATATCTTTCATTTCCTCGTCTGATAGACGAAGAGTGGAAAGAAGCCATTCTTTTTGGAAAAAGTGTTCTCCGAAAGATCTGGTTTTTCAGCACTAACACCATAATTTTTATTGGATTTTTTGTCCAGGAAAAGATTTTTCCTACACCGACGTCGTGAAGTCTTCCTCTTTCGCCTCAGTACGTCGTTTTCCCTTTTTCTTTCGACTGATTTCACAAAATGTCCAGGACTAGTGTTATACATATTTTTATGCACACTAGATATTAAAGATCTGGAATTATGTGAAATCACAGCTCCACTACATCGAGCAAGATAACTTCTTCGTAAACAAAAATTTATTCTCTTCCCTCCAATAAATTTTGCCACGATGGAGTTAAATTGCTCAACACAGTTATTGTTTGCTGAAAATAACAAACTCTTGCTGTTATCAGCCAAATTGCTCACAACATGCATTACTTTGTAAAGTAGTCCAGATTCTAATAAATCTGGAATCCAGTTTTTTTCGTTTTTGTCATCGTCGCAAAAACAATCCAGACATTTGGTGTGATCGCCAAATATATGGTATGGAGCATTTAAAATTTGTTTTTGGAGGATGGAGTAGCTATTAAGATTTTTATTTTTTGCAATAAGCGCAATTACTAAGAATACGAATTTTCTCAAACGAAGAATATTTTTTCCTAAACATTTTCTTAAAACGATTGGTCCTGCTTTGCTGTCTTTTACTATATCTTTTAATTTTAGGCAAAAATTTCTAAATAAGTGATTTTTACACTCTAATTTTTCTACCTGCAGTGCATCGTAGGGCCTCGAATCTAATATTGTCTTGTATACATTGCTATCTCCATCTCCAATAATTTTAGTATATTTTACTCCATACATTGCAACACTATTCATAAATCCTTCTTGAATAATGTTTGCTTCCATGCTTGAGGAGCTACCGTGCCAATTTTTGCTACAGTAATGTCTATCAGCCTGTTTGTTTGCAGCTGCTGCTTTAGAACAGACCATACAGTATCTGTTTCTGACACCCATGTACATAACTTTTTTTGTACGAAATCCCACTATTGCAGCCTGAAATCATAAAAGAAAAATTTGATGAGTTAGATAAAGGGAAACGAATGAAACAAGCAAGATATTCTTTAAAGTTAACTATCCATACTGTAGCATTATTCATTTTGAACTGCGAACTAAATAGTTATTTAGACAATTATGCCAAAATTGTCAACATTGCTTAACATATAATCTAATATGCAATCTGAAGGCAATTAAATTTTAAACATCAAGATGACTGCGTAGAAATCAAAGCATTAAAAATTATAAATGACATAATACATAGAAATACTTAAAATAAATAAACAAAAACTTACCGCTCCAGACAAAGATGAATAATTGTTCCTATATGATCGTTTGGCCCAACAACCATCCACAACAACTGTCAACATAGGAAATCCATCTGGCCCTACTTCACCAGCCTGAACTGCTAATTGCTTCTCTTCCATAGCTGCACGATACATTTCTTTTTCAGCAACTTTCTCCCAAGCTGTAGCAATGGTATTGTGTTCTTTCTGATCCGTTTTAGAGCTTAGTGGAGGAATATCTAACGTGGATAAAAGTTCTTCCAAATTTGCAAAACCTCCACCAATTTTCATAACACCAGACACAGCAGCAGTATTTACCGGCATTTTTTCGTTATCCGGATCTTCAGTCCAAACCATTTCTTGAAAGTGGCACATTTCACATTTCATTCTTATGCCAGAATTCAAACCTTTCCTCACTTCGGACATTATTTTCATATTTGAAAATGAACATTCAAAAGGACTGTGATTGTTCATAACTTGAATTTGGCTCATGAAATATGAAATATTCACAATTCTTCTTCCACTTAATAAATGTGGTTCTATTAATCTTGAATTTGAGGTACTAGGAAGGCATGTTTTTGAATTAGTATTTGTACTTACAGGAGTGCATTCTTCATAGCGCATTCGCTTAGAATTCATTCTAGAAAAAGAAGAAAAAAACATTGATGAGCTAAGCATTACGATCTTGAATGAGATATGAAACACAAAAATAAACGAAGTGCAAAATATATATACTGCTTTCTAGAAAGAAATAAAACAATTCTTCTGCAATGTAGTTTTTAAATTATATTCTCAGTGAAGGAAACAGAAATGAAATAAAAGATATCAGTAGCAATAGTAAATAAATTGATTGAAATTTATATGTCTTAAGAAGAGAAAAATGTTAGTAAAAATATTTTTTAAATTATAGAAAACTTTTTGGTTTATTTTTAATCAATTTCATGTAAATCAGTGGTATTTCATCTTGGGAAAATTTGAAATAATAAATTCATGAAAGGGTGAAGTATCCAATGTGCCCTACGACATTAAAAGAATGACAAATTTCGAAATGCAAATCAAAATTCACAGTAACGTTTTAAAGAGAAGTAAGTAAAACAAGAAAAAAGAAATACTCACTTTTCTCTCCAGTTCGATAAATTCTGCCCTGTATTCTTTTTTCGTTTAGCCGAAAGATATAATTTTTTTTTGGAGCTGTAACGGTAATCCATTTAATTTAATAACTGAAATAAACTGTGCAAAATAAGTTTTTAAAAGAGTTGATATTCAGGTATCTGAAACTTGGCAAAACACACGATTCTCAATTTTGGAGGTTTGTAAGAAAAGAATGTGAAAACTCATTCACTTTATCCTGAAGATTCAAGAGGTATTTAATAAATATTAATTGTTCATTTTAGTGATTAACAAAATATAATTTGTCTAGTATATAAAAAAAAATTAAGAAAAATAGAATAAAAATACAGAGAACAACTTATTTTAGAAGACGTATTAGCAGTAATTTTTTCAATTGCAAACTCAAAGAATGGACTGCACTTCCAAAGAATGGCGCAAATGTAAATAGTTTCTTGAATACCCTATGGATTCTTAGAAAACTAGCCCCATTTGGAAAAGAAAAAAAAACCTGTTACACAATCCCCATGGAAGAGTCATAAATTACCATTCATCAATGAAACATACGGGGAAATTTCATGTATCCTTCCGCAAGAAGGTGGAGTTACAAGTTTACTTTCCCCCTCTTACCTAATGTGCAATGTTGACTTAATAATTACTCGCAAAAATAATTAATTTAAAAATTTTAAAGTAGGCGCGTTTGAAAGAGCATAAAAAAAGGAAATTTTTCCTGTTTTTACTTTTTTTATCCGATAATTTAAAATATTTTTATGATCGTATTAATGCACTAGAGATATGAATTTTCAGATCTTTTAATAATATTTAAAAATACTTAGAAATTTTTTTTAAAAAATCGAAATAATGGAAAAATTTAATTTTTTTTTTTGGCCTTTTATATAGATGCATTTTATTCCATGCAATTGCAAGCAATACCCTAGATGTAAATATAGGAGAAAGAAACTCCATAGGATTAACATTACGCTCGGGCTTTCGTGGTGGCGTATCAACGGGGGCCTCAAGGATTGTTCGCGCAAACTCAACTGCGCTGCCTGAACTGCGCATGCCCAGCAATTCCGATGTGAATGTAAAAAGAAGTTAGGAGAAATAAACTATACCAGTCCACTAGAAACTGTGTTGTGATTGAGTCCTGTATTATGAGTTTAAGCTGTCGATCGTATAACATTGGTCCGGTAAAATCCGGAGAAAAACTGAGTGTGGTGATGAGAGAAAATTGTGTCTGTATGCCAAAAAGTGAAATTGAAAATTGAGTTTCTTTGGAGAAAGTTATTTCTGATTCATGAGAGTCGTGCAATTCATCAGTCGAAGTAAGAGCGATTTCCTTCCTTCTTATTTTGATATCAAATTAATGTTATGTGTTAAAATGTCGACAGTTAAAAGTCTTAAAAAGAACAAGCTTTTGCTGGTCGCCGAGGAGCTGGGATTAGACATACCCCAGAATCCAAAAATTATAGAATTAAAAAAAAATAATTGAGAGTAGTGAAATCTTTGAAACTGATAAGGAGTTTCTGCAAAGTGTAATGGATGGTGTTTTGGCGGAAAAGAAGGCTAAAATTGAACTAGAAAAATTTAAGTTAGAGTCTGAAAAGGCTAAGATTGAATTCGAAAAAATTAAATTAGAACAGTTAAAGAAAGAGCTCGAGTTAAGATGTAAATTGTCCCCTACGCAAGGTAAAAGTGAGCATTTCGAATCTGTCCCATCTGATATTGAAAACTTAATAAAAAGTATCAAAACTCAAACAATACCTGTCCCTCCTAATACAGAAGCGTTTAATTTATTTTTTCAATCGTTAGAAAAAGCTTTTAAAACAAAAAATGTGGAGGATAAATTTAAAGCAGAAATTTTATTGAATATGTTGGGAGAAAAGGTAGGAAATTTAATGATTTATGTTAAACAAGGGGAACTAGATAATTATGAAAAAATCAAGCAGTTAGTGTTAAAGCAATTTCAACCAACACCTCGAGTATTGCTTAATCAGTTTCGAACTCAAAAACTAGCGAATGAGAATTATGTTCCGTTTGCTTCTAGAATTGAAGCAATCAGTGGCGCACACAAGGGGTCCTGGGGGTCCGGACCCCAAAGCCCTTGATTTTTTTTTCGATTGACTATAATTCTAGGTATATAGTACGTAAAATTTAATTAAATATTTGTTATTAATGATTTATTTTATTAATTAATGCTAATTATTTATTCAATTATTAGTTTTTATTGTGTTTTGTTCCCGAAAATCGACAAAATCAAAAAAAGCCTGATACAAGAATGGTGAACTTTCGACTCCGGACCCCTCCTTGAAAAATTCCTGTGTGCGCTACTGGAAGCAATGTTTGATTATTATTGTAAATTGAGAAAAACGTTAGTGAGTTTAATGAGTTATGCCAGTTAATTGTTTCCGATCAGATAATTAATTCCCTTGATCGAGAACTGACCAGTTATATTAATATAAAAATGTGCGAAAATTGGTACAAACCAGATAAGCTTGGTCGTGAAGTGGATTTGTTTATGTCTTCTAAAGTTTCAAGTAGAAATGAGATAAATACGGGTTTCAGACAAAATAAATTCTTTAAGAGTGGCGTCGACAGAAAGGGGTTAAAAGGTGTAACTAGTGTTTTTGTCCGATGTCAATGAAACAAAATGTTCATATTGCTGTGAAAATCATGCTATTTCTTTTTGTGCAAAATTCAAACAACTTTCCGTAAATGATCGAATTGAGATTGTTAAAAAACAGCAACTATGTTTTCTGTGTTTAAGAGTAGGTTGTATGGCGTCGAAGTGCAAAGCCAGACCTTGTAAATTATGCGCTAAGAGGCACCATGTCTCGTTACATTTCCCAAAACAAAATACGAATTTTCTAACAAACCAAAACAAGTCGAATGCTTTCCATCCATCAACCGAGTCAAGGTTAAATGCGCATGCGCGAGTGTTCAATCCTACTGCTTTCCCCCTGAAGAGGTTTCGAAGAAAGATAGTAACGCCGTGTTTACAATTAATCAAAATAAAAAGGGAGCCACCAGTGTGTTTTTGAGTTGCGTGAAGTATTTTTGTAAAAGACTCAAAATGGTGTAGTCAAAAGACCTATTTCTCTAAAATTTGTATCTTGCACATGAGAGAATGAATTTCTTTCTTTTGTGTTACAAGATTTTACTTATTTTTAAGTTATGGTAATTAACCTTTTAGTATTTTGTGCATTTTTAATGAATTATTTCTGATTTATAATTATTTTAATAGTGTTAAATTTTAATATATATATAACAATATTGTAAAAACCATGAAACTTATTGAATGTTGTAACATTGCAATGCCGGGCGGAATGTTTGCACAAGCCCAACTGCGCTGCCTGAACTGCGCATGCCCAGTAATTCCGATGTGAATGTAAATAGAAGTTACGAGAAATAAACTATACCAGTCCACTAGAAACTGTTGAGTCCTGAGTTTAAGCTTTCGACAGAGTGAAGTAAAACAGTGATGATGATGATGAAGTTCCTTTTGTCGATGATGAGGACGGAGATCCAAATTCGGAAGAGTTTTAAAGAAGAAAGACTTCTGTTAAGGAGGGGAAAAAAAACCGGGGTAAACATTTATATGCATACTGAGGACGTATTAGGAGAAGGTGTATTGTTCATGAACCAGCTTTAAATTTGAGGAAATTACGGCTGAAAAAGTTTTAAGATGATGTTTTTCAATTGAAATCAATAGCATTTACCAGAAAAAATTGTTGCCCACGCTCAGGAGGGTTTAAAAATAATCAACGGCCTGTCACTGAACGCGAAACACATCGTAAACAACCACGTGTTTCCCTTTTTTTAATACTTGTGATAGCAACACAAATATCTGTTTATTTTACCATAGGTCGGGTTCTATTCGGGCTCCGCGTCGACTGGGCCCTTTCATCCCTACTGCATTGGGTCGATAAATGAGTAACCAGCTTGCTTGGGGCAAACACTGGGATTCGTTTCAGACTTATCACCTGATCGGAACCTGCTCATGCACCTCAGTCCCCAAAAGGTCCCTTTCTTGGATGGGCACAGCAGGGTGACCCTCAAGGCTGTTGCACTTCTGAGTTCGAGTTCTACTGGTGAGATGGTGAAACCATCTGCAGGTAATTTATAAATTAAAATTTTTAATACAATTTCGTATTTTAAAACCCCAGGTCCTTTATTCAAAGAAATCTACCCCCTTTTTAAAAAAGTTTAAGTCTAATGCTTTAAAATCAGTCCTTTTCTTTTTCTACTTTTTTTTTATACGTTAGAATATTGCATTTCACAACAGGTTTCGTAATACACACCCCATCATACAAATCTGCATTCTGGTGAAAAATTTTTATGTTGTTTAGCTTTCATATTAATTTTTATATTTTGTGCTATAAATTTTTTCTAAATTCATTTTTCTTACAGGGCCCAGCCTAGTTCAAAACCCCGACATCCATCATTATGTAGAATTCTGAAAGTGCTTTTATGAAACAAAACGGTCTCGGAAGGAAATGATGTTATGGGGGAATTAAAAGACGTTCAGAGCGGGGCTGTTTCTTTTCATTATATAAATTATAAAGTATTGCAAAAAAAAAATTCATGTTATTCAGTTTCAATGTGAAATAATTTGAAAAACCTCCTGAATTTTTAAATTTTTGTATTGTTATTCAATAAACTTTTTTAGTTCAAATTAGATTTATCATATTAGTTTTTAAAAATGGCGAATAAAATTTTTTTCAGAAACATTGAAAATGGGGTTTTTTTCCAACAATTATTTAACGAAACATTTATCTTTTTCACCCCTTATGCGAAACACTTATTAAATAAAATTAGATTTTCCCTTTTTTGAACAAATTAGTTTTATAACAGCTTTTTTTCTCAAACTAGTTTAAAAAAACAACCCGCATATTATATTCAAAAATGCTCAATATTTTCATTGATTTAGAAACAGTATTTTTAATTGCATCAAAAAAGAGAAACAAAGTAATTTTCATGTGTTGATTAATTGTTAAATTTTGCAAAATAAATTTGATTAGTTGTGTTGGTCATTACCGAATTTTTTTTAGATTAGTTTTTCAAAATTTGTTTCCTTAAGAAGACTCGATATTTTCGAAATGATAAAAAATATCGTTTTTATTTTTTTATTTGTCTATTCTTTGCATTATTATTTTCGATTGATGTGTCATTTTTGCATACCTAAAATTAGAATTTGGGAAAAAAATTTCAATTGAAAATGTAAAAAAATTAGGAAATTCGACCATGCCCCACCCCTTTTTTAGATTAAAAAAGTAAAAAAGCTTTTGATTAAAAATAAGTTATTTGAAAATGAAGAATATACTTCAAAAAGGAAGATTTCATAAAAAAGCAGGATATTTCTGGGGCATTACAAAAATAAATTTTTTTCTTTGTGAAATTTTTGCATTAACTTTTTTTAATTAAGGCATTTTTTACAAATAATTTCAGTTATTATTCATCATTTGTTTTCATACAGGTCTAATATTTCAATATTATGTGAAGCAAAAGACTTAAGAATTTCTGTTCTGACAAAAAAAAAAAATTAACACTTTTCTTGAGTTTTCTTGTGTAATTAATATTCTCGAAAAAGTTATCATTTTAAAAAAATATCTGCATAAGTAGAAATAATACGAAAATTCAACCTTTTTTTAAAAAAAATATATAGCTAATGTTCAAAAAAGGTATTTTAATTTTTTTTAAGCTTATAAAAATTTTTTTTAAAACATTTACTTTAAAATGGTTTTCTCAGTTTGTGTTTCTTCGATTTAGTGCATTAAAAATGCTACTATTTTAAAATTATTTACCAATACTTCCATTTTTCCCCTGTATTTTTAAATTTACATAAAAAAAATTAGGGTACATTTTGTGTAAGATGAACACTTTTAATAAAAAAAGGGTTAAAAACAAAGGGGATATTAGTTTTTTTAGTTAAATAGCACAATATAAACATTTCTTTTTTTCCCTCCAAAACTAATTTTATTTTAAATCGATCCCTAAGGTTGTTTAAAACATTCTTAGAATACTAAAAAAAAATTAGTAAATACAAAAAAAAGTAAAATTTTTCCACATTTTTATAAAGAAAATTTTTTTTAAAATTTTGAATAATACTAAAAAATTTCATCTGGTAACTTTTTTTCTTGAATAGAAGCATTATATGAAATACTAAAATATAATTTTTAACATAAATAAAAAAAAAATATTCAAAAGGGGGTCATTTCCCTTTAAATTTTTTAAAAATATTATTTTCTTATGAATATATGTAATTAAAATTCAATATAGATGTATTTTTTTTTTTTTATAATAAAATTGAAAATTTTGCTGATATTTCACCTAAGCAGTAATAATCAAACAAAAAAAAAATTCATATTTTAAAAATTTTTCGATTGAGGTAAAAAAAAGTTTGAAAAAAAAAAAAACCCCGAATTTTGTATAAAAAAAAAAAATCCAGTTAATTTTATTTTTTACAAATTTAAAAAATACATGATAATTTCAAAATTTTTCATTATCCACAAATTTTATTTTATTATTCTGATACTTTAATATAGATGTATATATGAGAGAATCGCGTGCGTGCGATTCGATAAATTTTAAATCATACTATGTATGATATTCTAAAATAATAAGTTTACCAATTAATTATTTTGTTTTAATTTTTCTTTTTACTAATTTTTTTTCTTAAATTCTAAAATCAAGAAAATTCTATTAATCATATTTTTTTTTCCTATGGTCTATAAACAAATCTAAAATTAATCTACCATTTTTTTAAAAAAAGGCTATGACCCTGAAAACTCTTAAGTCTTTTTGTGAAAACATTCATTTTGTTTTCGGGGAAAAAGTCTTTCCTGGACATTTTTTTTTTCATTTTTTTTAAAATTTTGCAGGGTTTTTTTTTTTTTTTATAATATTCAACCTTTTTAATAATAAAAAATTTTTAAAAACATTTTCCCAGTTTTTGAATTTTCATGTTTCTAAATGTTTATGAATTTTTTTAGAAGACAATGGATTAAGGAGCACAAAATTTTTTTATTTAATCATTTTCCTGAATGCAAATTCAATTCACTTTTTACAAGATATTTAAACTATATCAATTTTAATTTTTGCTATAATTGTAGTTTAATATGGTTCGAATATTGAAATATAAAATTTACAAAATAAATCCCATTTCCATTGAAAGAAACATCTTTTTTCCGGGTTAGGGAAAAAAAAACGATTTAATTTTTTTAAAAAATATATAAAAATGTAAGAAAAAAAAAAAATAATATTAGGTTTGAAAAAGACATTACAAAATTTTAGAGGGTTTTTTTTTTTTTTTTTTGAATTGTGTTATTTAGTGTTATAAAAAGTACTGAATGAAATGTTAATGTTTAATCAATTTCCTGTTCAGAAAAGTGGTGCAGATAAGATATCAACTTCAGTATCCCTTTCCCGGAACCTAGGGGTCGTGACGTTGAAAATTCGAGATTTATTATACGTGGATAATTCGGATTTATTTTCAACACATTTATTATCGGTGGTAAATATTAACGTCCCCAATCAGCTACTCGAGGGCATTTGGGGACGGACCTCGTAATTTTTAGCCATGGTCAAGTGACGAGAATGACACCTGAGATGGGCCCCCCCTAACTTCCCCACCAACCCAAAAGGAGCGCTTGAGCACGATAGGTTTTTTGTGCATTGCCCCCCAATTGCGGGTCTTCTGCGGTACTGGGCTCGCTCATGAAAGCGGGCCAGGTTCTTACCTTTCCCACTAGGTTACCGCGGTCATTTTATTATCTGGAGCGGAAATGAATTTTCTGATACTATTCTAAACTCAAAAATATCAACAGTTTCTTGTAAATAACTGTTTTTTTTAAAAAATGTAAAAAAAAAAGAAAAATGTTAAAATTTCCCGGGATATATTCCCTTCAAAATTTTATAACAATTTCCCTGAACTATTAATTTAAAAAAAAAATGAAATAATCTATGTTGTAAAATAAATCATCTCTGAATAAATAAAAGGAAGAAAATTCAAAAAAATCATTTGATTATTTCAAAAACTCATGGTTATCTCCTTTAGAAATTAAGGTAATGATAGAGTAAAAAAAATAATAAATTTAGGATAGTAAGAAATGAGATTTCTCGATTAGGTTCTGTCTCAATGTTGACTAGATATTCTGCATTGAAAACTAAAATTTATTTTTTCATAATTATAAAAAAATTTTTTTCCCTTTTTACTGGTAAAAATTAAAAAATATGTTTAATTTGATACCTGTTTGTTCGTATTTGTAAAAAATTAATTTCTTCAATTTAAAAAATAATTTTTTACTTTGAAAAAGAAAAAAAAAAATTGAAATTTAATTTTTTTACATATACACAAAGTTTTTTTTTTCTGATTTTGCATAAAAAATTAAAAATGTGAATTCGGAAATGTTTCCTACCCCTTAAATTACACGGTAATATTTTCAGAAAACATCACAATAAAAAAAAATCGAATTCATGAATATGGTTATATAATATTTCAGGAGAATTGGGTCGCGCACACACATAGGGGGAAAAAACCCGGGTTCTTTTTAAGGATACGCCTTGGCAATCGACCTTCGGCTCGAAAAGAGGATTTGGGGGTGGAAAATCCCCGCCCACGTTACGAATTTTCCCGGCGTCGTTCAGCAAAAACATCCCCATTTTATCGGAGCGTAAGTCTCCACTTTTACAGTGTGTTCACTGTACTGAACTGAACTGAACTTCTATCGGAGCATAAGGTTGTGGCTGTCTTCACTTCACTTTTACAGTGATTTTCACTGTACTGAACTGAACTGAACATGTCAGCTATGGAAAATGGAAGCTTGTTACTGTGTGAAACTTTTTCTACCTATTTGATTCTATGATTTGTGTTTTGTTTGTCTATATTAATTGCATCGTTTATATTCTTTAAAATGGCAGCCTCGGAAAATTCCAAGATGTATTATAATCTGGAAATTGAGAACGAACTCCGAATAATAGTTGGAGAAGTAACTGCAGCTGTAAAAATAAAATTAATTAGCGGTTTCGCCGAGATATTTGGAGCTGAAATGGAACTAAATAAAACTTATACTTTTTCTACTAACGCGTGTGTTGCAATATTCACTTGGCATGGTTGCACCATTGTAGTAACCGGTAATCCACTATACGTAGCTTTGGGGGCAGGAAAATCTTTAGAAAATAGGGATTTTTGGATAGGGGGGAAAAAGGGGTTTGTGTGGACAGGAAGAAACAGTATAGAATCCCAGGAAGAATCCCAGATCATTGAACAGGAAGAACCGAGAAGTAATGCAAGTAGTAAAGAACATGTTAGAATATGAGAGGAAAGGAAAAAACTTGATATTTCTTGATGTGTGTGCAAATGTTGTTTCTATTAGTTTTTAAAGAAGCTTAAATATACTTATAATTTTTCAAATAATTGACTTTTAGGATGATTATGTTAAATTTTATGTTTATGTGGTTTGAAATAGTATATTAGTTCTATTGATTTTGAAAAGAAAATTAAACATTTACCTATTATTTGGAATGATATTTTTTTATCATTGTGCAAATAAGCAAAAAAAAAAAAAAAAATGTGTGTGTAAATTCTATTCCAAATAAAAAAGTTTTTAACAGAACAAAAGGTCTTAAAAGTAATTAATTAAAAAATGCTTCAAAACAAAGTTGTAGTTAAAGTTTCTAAATTGCTTTAAAAAACTAAATAAATTGTACCATTTGTAACAGTTCATATAATTTTTTTCTTTTTAAACATTGTAATTAGTGTGTGTGTTCATATAAAATTTTAAATTTCTTGCATTTGTATTTTCATAAAAGAAAATATACTATGCAAATGCTTCAATATAATGTACTAATGCTTGCAATAAATTCATAATTTTCAACAATCCTAGTTAGTATATAAAAAAGTTGAAAACATTCATCTTCCTTAAAAATACGAAATAACAGGAAGAATATTGCTGGAGAGTAGATACTGCAAAATTTTAATGGAGATGTAATCCAGAAAATTTTTTTGTACATTTGAAAAACATATATTTTATGAGTAGGAAATTAGAGTAGATTATACATATTTTTTTTGAGAGGATTTACTTATGATATAAAATTAGATTTTTTTAATATGTCACTACTTTGCTTTCTTAATTAATAGGGTTTGTTATTTTAAAAGCATTTATTTTGAAATTTTAGGAGGTAAATTATTAGCCTACAAATGAATGGGAAACAAGTTAAAGACAAGATTTCTTTTCCAAAAAGCACTAGTAATTTTCAATACTAGTCTAAAATGTTTATTTAAGATGCAAGAAATAATAACATTTTTCTAGGTAAGTAGGTTGCATAAGATTCTAATGATCTAGAAATTTACATAAAAATTATATGTTTGAGAAATTTTTTCCCCTTAAAAGTTATAATATGTTATTCTGTTTTCTCTTTGAGTTGTACTCCTTATAAAAAACGTGTTTTTTACAAAAGTTTTGTGTTCTTACATGAAATTAAAAAGATTAAATCCTTTTGTAAAAGTATTTTTCTTTTGGAATTTCATGAGATAAACTACTTGCCTTCAAATAAATAAATAAATTAAGGATATGTTAAATTTTGACTTATTTCTCTTTTCCCACCATTACCGAAAGTAAATCCAAGATTAATATCTAAAGTAACTATTTCAAGTTAAAAATCATTGATACTTTTCTCAATTTCATTCAGTGCTAATTTAAAATATTTCTCCCTGAAAGAAATTTAATATAACTAGTATGTACTAATATCTGACCTAATAACAAATATTTAAAAAAAAAAAAAGAATGAAAAAAAATTGGTTTATTAATAATTTGTGCATCAATTGGATAAACACTAAAGTGGGGTATTTAAGCAACCGCGATTAAATGTGTGTTCCAAACTTCATTTTGTTTTGTAGCCACCACTTCTTACTTTGAGAAATATATTTCACTTGAACACGATGTTTGAATGGCAATTAAAGTGTTTATTGCCGTGTGAGAAACTCTGTGTATTTTTGCAACCTAAAAATTTACCAGCTTTTCTTAGATTTTAACATCAACTTGTGGATAATTTTGTTCTTCCTCATTATATGGGCTACGGTAGCCTGTAGTGGTTAAGGTATTGATCAGCTTGCATGTCACGCAGTTCAAGCCAAGTAAGTACCACTAAAAGACCCGCTGTGTAGGGACCGCACATTAAATCTGTCGGTGAGCTTAAATGTCTCCTGACAGGCGAGAAGCTAGAAGCAGGGAGTTCTCCAGCTCAGGTCTCGCCCTTGACCATAGTTCAAAATTACGCAGGGACCGTCAGCCAAAAAGCCCTCTTGTAGCTAACCAGTGCAACGCATTACTCCTAGCCACTCCACCACATTATAGGTGCGTTACTCCCCAATAAATGTAAAAGGTGCATTTTTCATTAGAAAATATTTTGTTTTTCAAGACATTGTGCTGATTAATTAATATAAAATTCTCGTGGAACCCGAGAGAGTAAACAACAGAATATTCACAATCTAGTAGGAAGTATATATAAATATAACACATTTTAGTATTCTTTTTATTTAAAAAAAAAAGTTTTAAAAGTGTTGCAAAATAAAAGTTATTATATATGAATAAAATTCTTTCGCTTTTAATGAATAGGATGAGCTTTTTAGATACTTGTAATCGTACAAACTTCTATAGAGAACATGAATCCATTTTGGTACACATATTTGTTTTCTAGATTTTTTTATTGACTTTTGGAACGAACCCCAGGTTCTGTGTGGAACACAGTTTGAAGACCACTGATAAGTGAGTAAAAAATATTGCTGAACGATTTCTAATACTTTTGTAGTGATTTTAATGTATTGTCTTTCAAACAAGAGTAAATATAATCTATATTTTTAATTTTAATAATAACTTAGTTCATATTCAATTTTGTAATTGTTTTTTAAGTTATGGTAACCTCGAAAACCTCTACATGAATAATTCACAAAAAGTTATTCCAATTATTTGTGTAATGTAATCCAGTCAAATGAAAAATTTCGTAGAAAAGATACTTTATTTCAAACAAAATTTCAACATTATATATGTACAATATTAAGCGCCAATTAACATCCACAATATTAGTACAATTAAAATGAATATTAGTTAAAAACAATTATACAAATGCAATGGATATCCATTGAATAAAGCCACTAACAAATATTATTTAAAAGACTAAAACACAAAATGTATATGTAGCCTAATAAAAACATCAGCTAGTATCTCAATTCCAAAACAAAATTTTATAAAACACAAATAAAACAAATTAAAAGTACCCTGAAAAAAATAAGTCAAGAATGTATATAATCCATATTTTTGTTTGTTATTTGAAATTTCCAACAAAGTAACATAACACAAATATTTTTACATTCAAATTAATATCTAATGTATAAAAAAAATGACATTCAGTTATAATATTACTAATCTTCAATTTAGTATAAAGTTGTACAAGATAACAGTTTCGGCTTCTCACCAGTTTTCCAAACATACTTTTTATAACCAGACACTTATCTTGTAAATAGTATACATTTTCATTTCGTGCCCTAAACCAGATATTTACATACATTTGAGTTGTATTACTTTTAATATATGTACATATGTCAAATGCATTACCTGTGCAGTATTTTTTTACCTTTCATTTAAATATTCCCTGGCTTACTTGAAAAATGTAAGGCAGGTTTCTGAACTTCCTGCTGCGGGTATGAAAATGGTGGAAAACCAGGATAAAAAGAGCAACACACATGTACACACACAAAAGTGAAATATTATCAATTACAGCACATGAGTATATAGATACTCTTACATCCAAATTTATAACTAGAATCAAGATTTTGGTATAACAGAAATTCACTTAGAAGATCAAATAAGTTCGCAATATTAAACATAATTAGGTTTGATGAAAAAAAATTCATGGTTCTATAAAAAAGATACTATTTATTAAATTACAGACACAATTAAGACTGTCTTAATCTGTACTATTACCGTTTTAATCAGAAATGGAGAATTAATGACCCTTATAAAGCCAGATAAATGCAAGGTTATAAAATAAATTATTACAGAAGATTAACTAATGTTCTCCTGAAAAGAGAAAAATATATTTGATTCTATTTTTATTACTCTAAAAATTGGAAATTATAAGTGATTGTCATCAAAAAAATATAAATGATAATGCAACAGTAATTTTTTTACATCTGAAATGTTAGACTTCTCTTTAATAAGTTATATTTTTTCTTTAATATCACAACACAAGTCAAATATTATTAAAAAGAGTAAAAAATAAAAACAATCAATGGTTAATGGAAACATTTTTATGTATGAACTAGGTTTGAAGAGCTTTTGTTAATCCGTAGTTTTATTCAAAATTATTTTGTATTTACATGCATTCTTTTGAACCAGTTCTGCTTTTATGGGATTTAGAAGCAAATGTATAAAACCACAACATTAATTAAACTTTTGAGAGATAACTTTACTCTCACTCCCACGTCGTTTACAGAGCTATATTTACATTTTGTGTGGTAGGCCTCATATAATTTGGACATATTTATATGTATCCAGAAAGATGCTAAACTCAGACTTACTTAATACCGATCAAGTGTAGAAGCTTGAGACCCAAAAGAACTTAGAATAACTATAGAAATTTTATTTTAAGTTCCTTTTTTAGAAGACCATACGTAAAATATTTGAATTATAAGTGTATTTAAGTTTTAAAAAAAATCTTTTCTCTCTAGAAATAAAGAGCAATACATTAAAATACAGAATGTGTATTTAAATTAGTTTTCATAAACTGAAATTTTATTATGAATAACTTAGTTTAAGACTGCTTTTAGTTATACCGTTTGAAATTTCAAATGATACTTAAGCTTCTCTACCACGTCAAGGTAGCAGCCACAGAGAAGTGAATACAGTTGGACCTCTACAAATGGGTATCTTTGGGAAAGGGAACAAAATCAACTTCTGAAAAAATATATTAAAGTCTTGGTTTGTAAATCACTTGCAATATTTAGAACTAAACTTTATTATGACAACTATTTTAATGGGGAAGTGATAGCAAATAAGATAAAATAAATATTTAACTGAATAAACTCTTAAGTTGTTTCAATATTATTACTATTGAGACTTTAAATTTACGCATATAACCAGGTTATTTTTTACAGTTACCCATTTGCAAAAATTCAAATGTATTCCTTTTTTATTTATTTAAATCAACTATTATAAATACATTGTTAATCTGGAAAGCCACAGCGCAGGGATTCAAAAACCTACAGTAAACATGAACATATATATTGCACATTACATACTAGCCAAGAATTTAAATATATAGACAAAATTTTTTAAATGCCTTCTTGTGAATCAGGAACTATATTGGAATGACTTAAAACTGCCTATAATAAAAAGGAACATACATGTATTGCACATATGCATAAATCATTAAATGCCTTTTAGTTAATCAGCATTGCACTATGATCTAAAAACACCTACAGTAAAAATTTCATATATTGCACATGGATACCTGAAAATTCTAAAATTATTATTAGATTAACACCTCTTAATTTCCAGTCATTTTATCCAAAATTAATAATGTTAAAACTGAAAATTCATTTTTATACTGATTTTGTGGTCAAAACCAGACTCGTTGATACACTTTGACATTTTTCTTGGGTAAGTTTTCTCAATGTTGTTGAAGTTTTCTGAGAAGTCTTTTTTATTGAAACATATCTCTGTGTCTATCTTTTTATTTGGCGGCTCCATATTCAAAGTTCTTGATTAGCTTCAGGGAATAAATGTGATGAATCGATAGTATCTCTTAAAAGAGTTAAAAACGCTAATGGCTTGTTCTGGGGATACTTTATTTATTAATTGCATGCATTCTTTTCTGGAATTTTCCTGAAATTTCTTGTCCCAGATAGATGTGGCCCTCTAAATTATCTACATGTGCTTTTTCCAAACTCTCCGATTTTCACAAATAATCATTTCTTCATCTGTTATATGCCATCTAAGTGGATGGTCTTTCCTCTAGTATAGTACCATTGATTTCCCTGAAAGTTACCATAGAGAATCTTCGTTTCGCCTTCAACCCAATTTTGTTTACATCTCTTTACTTGCATCATTTTGAATCCAAATACCATCCGAGCTTAAGTATTATATTCCTTAATATTTTTATATCTTGCCGTGTTATTAAATGAATTTTCTAGTTTCTGATCTCATAGAATTTCTAATATCATCCAAGATAGCTTCGACTGGGATTTATTTTCTGGTTTTCTCGCTATATCTTCCTTTTCTTCTCTAGTTATTTTCATCCCGTCCTTAAATCTATCCCATGTCCCACATGGGTTTTCGTGGAATTCAACAGTCACTTTGCTTTAATGTCTTCATATACTTTCATCTTTGAAGGCAGTTTCATTAATCTTGTTGCTACCAGCTATTTCATATTTCTCTTATCACCCCTTGCATTATAAAACCATTGCGATGACAATAAAAGTAGGTTATTTTTCCACCAGTTTTCCCCTCGATTTACTTCCCCAGTATTCTTCACATACAAGGAACTATTAGTTTGCTTCCTCAATGCTTTCTTTCCATAACTTGAAATCTTTAAAAGAGTCAAATGTTTGGAGTATCCTTTTCTATTGTAAATATTATGTACCAAATCAATGTGATCCCTCCAAGGCCTCTTTTTTAGAAATGAGTCTCTGCACTGCAAATAATACATCTTACCCGTTTATAATTGTACTTACCTTTTATTATGAATCACTCCTCGTGACAGTTTCCATATAAGCTCTAAAACTGTAGAGAAGGTCTTATCACATTCAACAACACATTTAAAAGTTATCCATTACTAAATTTTACAATATATATTTTTAAAAAAATAAAGAACAATTGATAATAAAAACACACAAATTTATGTAATAAAAATAAGTATTTATTCTCATACCCACAAAGAATTCCCTTTCCAACTATCCTTTTATAATAATTTTAAAAAAAAATAGTAATAAAAATTATTATTAGAATGGATTAAATTTTCTTGATTAAAATTACTGCATGTTTGAAACTAAAATCTATTAGTTCCTATTAAATTAAAACATATTTTAAATTGTGCATTTGATGAGCAAATGAGAAATCTATCTTGAATTCATCCTTACCCCTAAACAAAACGTGGGTTATTTTACAAAGAGATTCATTATTCTGCAAAAAGCAATACGGAATTAACTTTTTAAACAATGTTGATGTAAAATAATAATCATTAACTAAAGAAAAACAAATTACTTACCGCTAACCAAAGAAAATTTTCTTTTCAAATAAAAACGGACACACTACTGACCTTGAAATACAAAGTAACAAATTATTTTTACTATGGATTGTATCTCCCTTTGATAGTAGATTGCTACAAGTTTGACACTAAATTCAATTAGTTTCTGTAGAAATACATATTAAATTGCCTTCGATTTTGCAGAAGAAAATAAATCAATTTGAATTCATCCATAAGAAAATACGTGGGTTTTTTTATTTAAATTATTCATTAATATTTTGTAAAAAGCAATATGAAATTAGTTTTTAAAACAATGTTGATGTTCTTTAATAATCGTTAATTAATGAAAAATTACTTACAGTTACATAAAAAGGAAATTTGCTTTGCAAAAAATAATACGAGACGGACACACGTGCTATGTGTGTGTGCTAAACTGGAAAACAATTTTCAAAATTTTTCCTTTTTGGTAATGAGTGAAATTTTCCCTTTCCCTCACGATGTCAGCGCCCCCGCATTTTGAAGCGGTTTTTTAAATTATTTGTGGTCTTCCTCGTCCCCAGCGGCTTTATGCACCTGAACTGATTCCAAAACAGTTTCTTCAGCGTGCGTCACTGAGACTTTTCCAAATGTTCTCCTTTTATGAAAAAAACTGAATTTTTCAAAAATTCGCCGCGTTACTGTCCCAATATCAGAAGAATATGTGATTAAATCATCTACAAACACAGACTATTTTTATGAGGAAGGGACGGGTTTATATTTAAAAAATCAAAACACGTATTCTTTATACTGAAAATTAAAAACCTTTTGTTTTTTGGAGGCGACCACAATGTTCGCTACTGACATAATGCAGTTACTTTTGTGAACAATGTATGTTTGTCAACTATTTCCTGAATTTAATTTTTTTTAGTAATTACACAATCAAAGTTCCTCATGGATGTAAACATTTCATTTGCATTTGCCTCTCTAAAGCCTGTGTGTTACAGAATTGCTGAAGATTGTAGCATTGAAGATATATTGGAATTAGAAAGGATCATCAAACAACTTGATGATGACTGTATTAGAGCCTTACGCATGTATGTGCTCTTCCCTTTAAAACTCCTTCTTTGTCGTAAAGAAAAAGAAGCTGTTATTATAAAAGCTATTGATGTTATCTCATATCTGTTTGAGAAAGGCCCAATAGGAACTTTTCCTGTATTTTCCGTTTTTTTTTTACGGCTTTTCGAGTTCTTATTAAATCGTGATGATATACATTTAGTAATCAATGCAAGTGAAGAATTCAAGATTAGTGTTTGCAAATGTGCTATAAGTCTTGTAAAGAATTCTGATGAAGAAGTTATTAATGATTTGTATCAATATTCTTTCCGCTTAGATCTTGCTCAAGCTGTTTTCTCTCTGACTAATCTCCTTAAAAATGAAAAATCTAAAATGCTTCGAAAAACAATACTTCAAACTATTGGAGTCTTAACACTCAATTCTAAATATATATCAATAAAATCGAAAGTTGTGAAACAAAGTGCAAGTACAATTTTAGCAGAACTTCTTCCAGGTCTATCAAGTGTTCTGATGTCTGTTATTTGTGGAGATATCAAACAAGGTGAAGCTGTTGTTCGAATTTCATTAAATATCCTTGCAGAGTTAATTGTGTTAGTTGTTGGTGATTAAAAACCCATTGATTCTTGGAAAACAAAAGTACCAAAACAGAGGATGATGGTGTCATTAAAAAATGAAAACCTGGTTTAAAGAAACATCTGCCAAATTAGAAATTGTTGTGTAATTCTACTGGTAGTTAGTCATGACAATTGGAAAGTACGATTGGAATTTCTGATGTTTGCCAAATCCATACTTTTTTATTGCTCAAAATATCTGGAGAATTGTGTATCAATTCTGCTACCTCTGCACTTTTTTGCATTATCTAAGGATCCTATTCTAATATTGCTTCAAGTGCTCAGAATTTGATCAGTAAATATGCACATCATATTCAGTCTTCTAAATCAATGTCTTTGTGTCCCATTATAACTGAAGATATTTACAGTTCAACTTTAAAACTTATCGGAAGTAAACTTTTATCAAGTGATGACCAAAAATTAGTCATTCTGAGGTCAATACATGGATATGTTCAAATCCTTGGTGATTCCATTGATGGATTACTTTTATCTTCCAATCATCTTGAAAAACTTGTAATGAGTTTGGCTAATTTGCTAGAATTTGATATTTCTATGGTAAGTGTTGTTGAAGAAATTAGCACTCACACACACACAACACAATGGGATCTTTCTGGGAACTCTAATGCATGGCCTCAGAAAAGATTTCTGTACTTTAAAAAAGAGGAAATATTAATGACTATTTGTAATATTTGTCATTGTTTGGGACAAAGTAAATACAAGCAATTGCTTATAGATTTTTTGATTGAGAAATTACACTCCTTTGAATTGTTTTTGTTGCAATTTATATTTTTGATAGGAAATATTGTCGAAGGGTTTACAAAATCATCAGATATCACAACTGCACAAACTGATTTAATTGAAGAGATTCTAGAAGAACTGTTGTCTCCAGCTTTGTGGGATCTATCCCCTGAAGACAAAGAGATTGGAACAGTTAAGATTTTTCAATCTGAATCTAATACTCCAAATCGAGTTATGTATAGTAACAGCAAACTTTGCCAGATTTGCCTTATTCTTGAAAGCATTGCTAAATGTGCAAAAGTTTTAGGAATTGAATTCGCCAGTTTTTAACGAAAGTGCTTTTTAATAGTAATGGAAGCTGCTGGCAGCTCCAATTATATATTGGCCCAATCAGGCAGACTTTGTCTATGCAGCATTTCACAATCTTGTGGTTATGATTCAATATTAGAACTTATTCGTGAAAATGCTGATTATATAATTAACAACATTGGTATCAATCTCCACCATTTCTTATATCGTCCTGAAATAATTGTTGTTCTCCGCTTCGTCATTGAAGAAAGTGATGCTGCAGTGTTGCCCCTACTCTTAACTGATTCAATCAATCAAATTTTATGTATTCTTGATCTAAATCAGGACAAGGCATATCCTCTTTTAATTGTTCTAAAGTCAGTGGCATTGTCTATTAAAAAGTGGTTTCCTTCAAAGAAAAAAACTATTCCTTCATCTGTTGTATCTTCAGAAGATCTGAAAGTGTACTTTTTGAAGAAGAAAACATCAAAAGAGCATCTGGAGAATTTTGTCTACTTGGACGAGACAAAGATAGCAAATGAAACAGAGAAAGCGGAGGATTTTACATTCGATGATATGAAAAAAGATGCACCTTTACATATAAAAATGATATCAAATATCCTGAAACATTGTTACCATCTCCAGTCATCAAGGAACATTTATATTCAAGTGATATCTCTTGAGATAATGGAGATCTGCATTATTGCTCTTGGAGATTTTGAATTGGAGCTGCATCCTCTTGTACATGAACTGTGGAATCCTTTTATTCATAGGTTCTCAGAGGACAAAATAGTTATGTTGCAAGCATTTAAAGTTCTGTTGGTGATTGCTGATGAGTGCCGTGACTCTGTTCGGCTGCGTTCTCTCAAAGATATTGTTCCAAAGCTAACCTTGTTACTAAAAACTTCATACTCTTCAAGTCTACTGAAGAACAATTTCAGAAGCTATCAATGGACTAATTCCTGCAAGCTGCAGCTTTGTGTGCTCTCAAATATTGGTGATTTGTTTTGTAAACTTGATGTAAAAGATATTGCACTTTTGGCTGAAGTTTGTGTACCTTATTTACAAAATGAACAACCAAAAGTCTTCCAAGCAGCAGCATTTCAAACTTTGGAAGCACTAGCCACAATTCATGCTGATGCAATTTGGTGGTATATAAATCAAGCTTATTCTTGCCAGCCAGTACTAGAACCACCTCATAAGAGTTTGTATCCAATACATTTTCCACATGCAAAATCTACAAACTTTGAATTTAAATTGAATTTTTGACTTTTGATATTAACTGAATTTTTTCCACTGTCATTAAAACAAATAATTCATTATTATTTTTTTAAAAATATCAGATATTACTAATGTTTTTCTGTATGATCATTACAGAATTATATGTAGGTACTTTTTTGCTAGCCAAACCTAAATGTCGCCAATTGTGAACCAAGTCTCCAAGCGAAGCAGATGACAATACAGTCAACAGAATAGAAATCAAAAACGTTCAACTATAAACAAATATTAATTAATAGTAAGCAAAACAAGTTAAACTGTAAACAAATAATAAATTGTAAACAAAAGTTTCAGAGCCATGTACCTTTGCAAATGCTTTTCCTCGTGCTGCATGTTGAAAGATTGCACCACCAATGTACTCCATCACAAAAAGACAGTTTCATTTCATGATTCTGATTGCATGTTGCATTCTTTGCCAATACACCTTTCTCTTGAAGAAAAAAGAGACTGCATCTTTTTCAATTTTGGCTAAATCTCAAATTTTCATCATTTTTAAAACAAAAATTATAAGATGTATGAAAGAAAGGAAAACATGTTTTGTTTTGAATGAATTCAGAGAATAGAGCACATGGCCCCAAACGAACATTCCCCTTATGGTTGTAAGAAATTTGGTGGAATTTTACAGGATTTGGGTGATTTTTCACTTGTGTCTGGCTATCGAAAAAGTACCTATCTTTAATTTGTGTCCTGATATATATAAGAATTTATAAATTTTGTAACATTTTGAAAATTTCTGAAAAAGTTTTTTGCTAAAAATTAATGTATATTTTTTTAAATAACTTACGTCTTCATTTCAATAATCATTTGAAAATATTAAAATTTTTGACAATGCTGATGAACATAAGAGCTTTTTATTAATAAAATGCTTTTAATTGAATCTGCTGCGAGAGAAGAGTAAAATTGGAAAATATTTCGGTACTTATTTATTTGCGTCATCGCAGCCAAATTTGTGCCATGTGAATTGTGCCATTTTCTACCAAAACCTGACTTAGTTTTTTTTAAAATAAAATGCATAAGAATCTTTTTGTTGTTTTGATATCATGTTGTGTAATTTACACGATGCAAATTTTGCCACAGTGATGCTAGTATGTAAGTACTAATATTTCTTTTTGAATTTTTATTAAATATGGATTTTCTGTTCAAAATATTAAAATGGAGGAATTTCAGTATCCAGTCATTTTCATGCTAAGTTAGATTTAGCAAGGAGTGATTTATATAAATTTAAAGCTATTTGTATCAGTTGCAGTAAAATTGAATTTGAAGAATAAAAAGTTTTATTAGGGGAAAAAAATGCAAGTCATTTTTTTTGATAAATTTATTCTCTTTTAATTCTGCAAAAATATTGTTTTTATTTCTTTAGGAAAGATACAAACAGCCTATTTGGAATGTTATTTTTGGTGCTTGCATATTATCGCAACAATTGCCAACTCTATTAATAACTCGCCAGGTTAGCAACACAGATTTCCTAAGTGTCGTACGCTTTGAATGGGCAACCAGATGTGTTTCATTTAATGTCGCCAATAGGTTGCGATAATATGCAAGTACTTGTTTTTACTTCCACATTTTTTTTTTATTGTATCTTTCCCAACTTTTTTGCTATTTACTTCTGTAATCTTGGGATAGTATTTTTCAGAGTTTTATTTGTAGATTAAAATTTATTCGATATATTTTTATTCAAATATTATCTTTATTAAGCTAACCATTGTTTGAATATAATTAAATTTAACACCTACTTGGTAGATCTAGCTTGGTGAGAAAATTATACATCACAATAATGCAATTATAATTAATTAATTTAATAATGTAATCCTTATATGTAACAATATGAATACAAAACATTATTACATGCAAGAAGTACCTATAACAATTATCAATATATATATTTGTGTTTTAATTGAATATATCTAAGTACTAATAGGGGAAATCACACACACACATTGTGTGATTTAAAAAAATCACTGACATTCATAATTACTGTTTAATATTTTGTAAATGTTATTTATTTTATACAATGCACATTTAACAGTTGCTTAATGTAAATGTTTAATGCTTATGTGTTCATGATTCTCATTTGTTCAATATTGATTAATATTTTACTAGGGAATTTTTATTATGTCACTTGACATATATGTATAAAAATGTTTCCTAATTATTTTGACACAAACAAAAGTGTTGTAATTTTTTTTTCTCTCTTTTGGTTAGAAAAACATATTTTTAAAAGAAAACAAATATTAACCTGATTTTATGAAGTAAATGTTCAATAATTAATGATCGTAATAAATATTTAAAAAAAATCATTGTTATTTGTTTTCTGTGTACTTGTAATATTAATAAGTACTTATCAGTTAAAAGGATCATATGAAGCCAAACACACATCAACATGTAGAAAATACACTTCTATTCTGTTTTTGTAATTGTAGTTAATGTATTTTATCTGGTAATATATTGCCAATGTTTATGTCATCAACATTTTGGGAAAGCAGTAATCAACCCATGGTTTCTATAACTAATAGATATTGATTCATATACAAACATAAGAGAGAACATGAATCCATTTTTCATACAAATTTATAATTTTTTTTTTCAAGTTTCTTACTGTGATTTGTGGAACTCCTGGGTATGCCTCGTGAAACCCCAGGGCTCTGTGGAACACAGTTTAAAGACCACTGCCTTATAATTCTGAACCACCGACATTGGAAACAGGATCCCATTTTGTTCAGGAACATGGAGACTTTCTGATGTAACATAAATTGACCCTTCTTTTAGTTAGGTCTTTATAATGTTTTCAAACATACTCACAACTTGAATAAAGGATCATCAGCTCAATGCCTAAAGCACTTGGTTATTCCTGGCACACATAAGTTTGCATATGAGGAAAAATTAAATAAAACAAATGTATAATATTGAAAAAAAAAATTTTTTTTAATAAATGCTAAAATGTAATAAGTTAAAATCTACACTAAACTATACTTGATTTGGTTGATATGAATATTGTAAATCGAGGGTACACGTATCACAGTATGGCACGACAGAGTTATAGCAGTGGCATGTGAAGACTTATTTAAAAATTTGAAAACATAATAAAAAATAAGAATTTTTTTATAATTTTATTAAAATGCTGTAGCCTTAGACAGAAAATCTCTAAATTTATTTTAAACACAATTAATTGAATTACAATAGAAAATTATCATTTAAAGAAGACTCCTTCATTGTTGTATGCGTTGGCTTTCCAAAGGAAGTCCACTTGCAAGATTTTGGAATTTGAGGATGTTAAAATATCTGGAGGAAAACAAAGGACTAACTGCCTGGTGAGTGCTTGCTACTTAAGAATGAAGACTGGTTGTAGGATCAAGCTTTACTTACAGATATGGGACATTTAAATATTTTAAAGTTATGATTATAGAGGAAAATTGTATTTTTTCTACCCTAGTTGGTTATATATTTTTGTAAACTAACGTTTGCCTCTTTTGTCTCTATTTTGAAGAAAAAAGATTAACACGTTTTGGCTGGATATCGCATACCCCAGCCGTTGGATCGGACGTCAGAATCCTGTTCTATGGCCGCCACGTTTGCCAGATCTTACACCGTTGGATTTTTTTCCTATGGGGTCATCCCAAGGAACCGGTGTATCGAGACGTAGTGACAACACAAATGGACTTAGTTGTTCATATGCATGCTGTTTGTACTTCGGTGGACCCCGCGATGCTGCGACGTGTGTGACAGCCATTCCACACGGCGGACACTTTGAACATCTACCGTAAATTGTGCATATACTGCTGTTGATATGTTCGATAAAGTGTACAAATAAATGCACCGGCAGTGACATCGTACTTTGTTTTTCGTATTTTTATGTACTCCCAACGAGGAATCTAGCCGTGCAGAGTTTATGCGGTCGTTTTGGGACACCCTGTATATATATATATATATATATATATGTATTGAATTAATGACACTACATAGAGGAAACACAATTCTGATTTTTTTCTAAATTGCAATGAATTGTGGGATAATTTATCTATTCTTGGGCTGCTTGCTGCATTTAGCTGTACAAAAATTTAAAAAACATAATTGCAATGTTTCATTGGCAATATCACAAAAATTCAATTTTCAATTCGTAAATGCACTAAAAATATTGTTCTTTTATTGTTTTACAATTTATGCATATTTTCAATGACCAGATAAAATTTATTCCAATTGTATGAAGTTTTCTAAAAAACCAAATTAATGTTTACGATATTCATCAAAAGCATAATTTGCTTAGAAAATTAAAATTTCAGTTAATTTTGAAAAATACAAACAAAAATTTAAAAGATTTGATGTTGTAGTTTTCTATCTAATAAACAAAAATTAGATAATCTTATTTTGTTTAGATTATTGAAGAATCCCTCCATTATATAACTTTTTAAAAAAAAATCTAACTGTATGCTAGTTTAAACTCATTATTTGGATTCTATGGTTTAGACTTCGATATATTATTTTTTATTAAATTATATTTATTATTTTGTGTGAAGCGTATTAACCACAATTGAAAGATAAAAGAATATATTATCATTCATCTCACGTAAATTCTGAAACACATCAAGTATGTCATTTTTCTTATAATGGTGCACTGTTTGTGGGAACAGAGTTTTGCAGGGAAAGCAATCTTCCTAGTCTTAATTTGAATAAGATTATGGTAACCCTAGACGATGTGAGCAGTGTTACCAGATGTGACGTTTAAGATCAATAAAGCCAGCGTGACATTGATTAATTTAAATATTTAGTTTATTTATGTCACGGCTATTATTTACAGATTATGCATTGAAGTTATTAAACTTATTCATTAGATTATTAAAGTTTAAGTTCTGTTTGTGAGGGTGGAGTTTTTGGGGTTCGCGTTCTCAACGAAGTTATCAGACCATCTCCCGTTCTCTCTCCTTGCCCTCTCTAGGCTTCGCGGATGAAAGGTGTCGGCGTCTTTAGCTTCGAGTTACATCCTGTTTGTGGCCGGAGAGGGTTCCTCCTAGTGTCAAAGGTTGCCGGGTTGATGTCCAAGACAAGACCATGCAATATTTTTAAGTATGCAGGCGTCATTGCACATGTGGGGACCATACCCACAAAAGAAGGCGACTCACAGCTGTGTGGCGGGAAATTCACTGCTACGTCTCACCAGATTGGCGACTTTATCACCCTTGGCTACAAATTTAGGGAAAATTACATCGCCAAGGAATCTTCGAGAAGTCATTGGGATCAAAAACTTCTAGAAATTTCCATGAGGCTATGTAAAGGTCGGTAGAGTTCAAAAGTTAGCCAGTCGACCTCAGAGTCTACTTGAGCTCGATAAGACAATTATCTGCTTGCGAAAAGACAGGATTTATCTGCTTGAGTTGCTTTAAGTGGAACTGTTCTAGAGAGCAATTTCTGGAGTACTGCGAAGCTTTTTTTATAACGGGGGCATTTTTCCATTACTGTAAATAGTCTGTTACACTCATGTCCATAAAAATTAAGGATAATAGATAAATTAGGATGTAGACGTTACACACACAGCACAGGCCGCCACCGAGTTACAACGTCGAATGAAGACCGGTATTTGGCAGTTACTGCCAAAAGAAACAGACGAAGCATAGCATCAAACCTGTCTCGTCAACTGTCTTCAGCCACTGATACGACAGTTTCAAGGCAGACCGTGTACAGACGCTTAAGACAGATTGGTCTATATGCTCGTAGACCTGTCAGATGTGTTCCACTTAACGCAACTCACTGTCGCCTGTGGTTAGCCTGGAGTAGAGAGCATGTATTGTGGACACCACAACAGTGGGTTTGTGTGATGTTTCCCGACGAGTCCAGGTTTAGCTTGCAGTCGGACTTTCACATGGAGAGCGCTAGGTACCCGTTACCACCTAGAGAACATCACTGAATTACACCATTTCGGTGGTGCAAGATTGCTCTTGGGGAGGGATTATTCTGGGTTCCAGAACTGACCTGCTTGTTCAAATTGGAACCATGGAAGGCAAAATCTATCGGGACGTTATTCTGAAACAACATGTACGTTTGTTTCGGAGCTCCAAGTGCCCAAAATTTGTGTTTATAGATGACATCGCCCATCCTCACCGCGCAAACATCGCAAACGAATGCCTTCAATCGGAGGATATCACCCGTATGGACTGGTCGGAATTCTCACCGGACTTGAATCCAGTAGAGCATGTGTGGGACATGCTTGGCCGACGAGTTGCAGCCCGTCGACCACCTCCTACCTGTCTACCGGAACTTCGGAGAGCATTGCTTGATGAGTGGTGTAATATTGTTACTCAGCATGCATAGGCGTTGTACGAACTGTATTGCATCGTCTGGGAGACGTACTATGTGTATTAACCATCACCATCATACCAAGCATGTAATATTGGTCTTTATAAATAGGGGTTGTTTTTTTTGTAATTTGATCCACGGAGCAAAAATTGCATTTTTTATCAATGATATCAAACATATAGCACCTTTTTTGCTCTTTACCTTTTGTTTGATAAAAAGGCTTTACAAATAAGTCACATTTGTTTTGCTTCTGACCCTTTCTTTGCTTGAGCTTGCATTACCCTTAATGTATGGACACGAGTGTATTTCTTTGTGTATATACATCGATTTTTCCTCGTGTTGTCGTTTGATCGTCCATGTTTATGAATAAATGTGTTATTATTCAATTAATTGGAATTGTCAGCATTTTAACACCCACGCAAATTTGCAACAATACTTACATTCATTTTAACTTTTTCTATCCAAAAAATATTACTTTACTGGCATTAGTGTTGTTTTGATTGCATTTAAACTGAGCATAAAAAATTTAAGAATGAAATAAATGTCATTAAGTATTTTTTTTTGAGGTCTTTTTGCTGAGATAATAGATTTTCCGTCTGTATAGTGCAAAATGTTTTGAGAAATTATTTCAAGCCTTAGTGAAATACTAATTTATCTGAGAAAATACATAATGTATCTGAGTGGCAATTAATATTTAACTGAAAATGAGGTTGAAGTGAATTTAAACTGTCACACAAATTTATGCGATTATGGCTGCACCACCATGCAAGAATTTTATTCACAAACAGTTCTTAAATATAAAAATCGCTACAATAAAGTTAAGTGAACGTTATTTTTATCAAAGAGTTAATTTTTTATGCATCTATTTTAGTAAGTAAATTTTTAGCGCTATTTTTGAAAAGTACAATGCATGCTTTTTTGATATTCCTGTAGCTCTGCGTTCAAAGTGCAACATCTTTAACAAGTTTCAATCGAAATAAAAGTAAAATTGGTTGTAAAGAGATTGGATGAGATTATTTATATATTCCTAATCATGTTTTTAATTGCAAATACACGTGCTAGAATAATGTATATTTTTGACCATTCCTTTCTGATCTTTATAATTTCTTTCAACATCTTGTAGAAATGCAGTAAATAATTTGTAAATTTCATGTATTTAAATTCTACTTTGTGAACATTTTCCATCATTTTAACTGAAAGGCATTTACATTCGCTTTATGAGAATGAAATAATTATGTAATTTATTTATTTTTACTTCCGACTTTACTAGTATCTTCCTACATTTTATATGTTGCATTACATCGTCATCTTTGTTTGTTACCTTTTCTGATTTTGGTATAAAACAAAAGTAGGCAAATTTTCAAGACAGAAGAACCAAGTTGTAAGTGAAACAAGAGAATTAAGGTATCAAAGAACACATTGCACATTAAGGGGGCGGGGAGGTTTGTTTTAAAGATAGTCATGATCCAATTAATATTTTTTATAATATTCAAATTAAGTATCACATAAAGCAATATTTTCCATTCCTTCAAAAGATAGGAACTATCAATGATATTTTTATTAATGTGGCAACAATTCTTAAAATATCGTAATGTTGAGAATTAAATTTTAAAACTCGCGAAAAAATTTCCGTTAGAGTAGAGTTTTGTTGACGTGTCCTGGCCATTTTGTCTGTTTCAATTGTACAGAATTTAAATGTTCTGTTTTTTTATTTGCTCTTGGCAATCCGGTGGTGGGTAAGAAATGAGTTCGATTTTTTCGTTAAAGCAGTGCTTCTCAAACTTTCAATGTTCGCCACCTAATATTCAATCATAATTTGCATCGCGCCCCTTATACAAAAGATGTATTAAATTCAATAATACTATATTTTGAAGCTAAACCTACAATACGAAATCATAATCTGCAATCATAATTTGCATCCCCCTTATACAAAAGATGTATTAAATTCAATAATACTATATTTTGAAGCTAAACCTACAATACGACTTTAACCTCTTAAGTCCCCTCCCAGAGTATATAAACATCTCGCTCAGCCAGTGTATTAATTGCCCCAGACGTATATATACGTCTTTGTGAAGTTATATCTTTTCTGTGAACTGCTATCAATAAAATTATTCAGCAGACTTTGGAAAATGACTTTGACAGTGTTTGCAAAGGATTCACTTATTTCAGAGGATTTGATTATTTATCCTTTTTCTACCCCACTCACCCCTCCTCAATACACTACATTTATCTACGTGCTAAACGGTGGCATTGGGGAACGTAATTTTTAATCGGTATTTAAGGGATTATAATTATAAACCGTACAAATCACATCAAGATAAGTATTATTGTTGGCATATAATTTTATGCATGACAAATCCATGGGGTCACTGGTAATTATTAAACTTTTCCTTAACTTAGTATTGTTAAATTAATTATAAAATATATTGAGCAGTCTGATACATTTATAAGTGTATTATAGTGTAAATGAGTACTTTATCTTTTATTATGCCGGGAATGTATTTGTTTACTTTCAGTAAGTTAATAATTTTTTAAATAATCTTTTGTTTTCGACTTTTCAATATGCTCGCGCCCCCTCGTAGGGTTATCCCGCCCCCCAGTTTGAGAAACACTGCGTTAAAGCAATAATCTTGAAAATGTTTCAAAGTAAACTCGGTACCACGATCTGAAGTAAGAAGAGTTGGATTGCCAACTATGTATTTTTACTATTCTAATTTTGCAATAACTTCTGCAGAATCTGTTGACTTCATGGAACAAAGCCATACAAATATCGTAAAATAACAAATGAAGAACGTAATTTTTTTTCTAGTTCTTACTCTCGGGGAAGGGAATGAGTTTGAATGGTCAATGTGATACTTGTGTAGAGGAATGGATTGTGTTTGCCGCATTTGCAAATGTTTACATAAATAGGAATTTTTAATAAAAAAAATGAACATTAAAAATTAAAATATTTTCTGAACATTTACAAATTGTTAAAAACTCTGGGTAGCTAGAGCATCTGAAAGTTACTTTTAACATCTCGTGAATTTTTAATATCGATAGCGTTATCTATACATATAAATAAAAATGAAGCGTCTGTTTGTAATTTGAAATTAACAGCTTTTTACCAAATGCATTTAAAAGTATATAAGGTACTTATATGAAAAAATCAATTTTTAAAATTTTTGTCTGTCTATCTGTCTGTCTGTTTGTTCCGGCTAATCTATGAAACGGCTGGACCAATTTTGACGAAACTTTTACTGGCAGATAGCTAATGTTATAAGAAATAACTTAGGCTACTTTTATTATAGAAAAAAAAAATTAAGGTTCCGCGAAAATAAAAAGAAATTTTCGTTGAGCATCAAACATTGCGTTTAGGTTCTTATATTGCTGTTGTGCAGTTTAATAATGGCTTTCAGGGATTAATTTCCATATTAAATGAAATGGGTATTGTTTCGGGTTATTATACTGTACGGGGACAAAAAACCTTCGATAATGAGCGCATTGCAGATTCCAAACGTCACTCACTGCTAACAGCAAAAACCTGCAGAAGAAAACTTAGGGCCATTCGAAAAAAAGAAATATAAAAATTGAGGAGAAGAAGGAATTACAATACAAAACTGGAGAATTTTAAGTTGTTTTTTTAATATTTACTTTATGTAACTTATAAGTATATTTTTTAAATGTGTTTTTTGAAGAATGAAATTGTCACGATAATTTTTGCACGAAAACTGTGATATCTCCAAAACAATTATATAAAATTCAATGAAATTTGCAACACTTATGTTATAAGCCCTTGAGAGTGTAGCAAACCGCAGGTTTTAAGATACTTACATTTAATCACATTTTATAGTACTTTTTAGCTTAGAATATAGAGTAGTTTTGACTAAAAATCATTGACGTGAAGTTCGAATGCTCATTAAATATTTATTTTTGAAAATATTTTTTAACCTGCGGTTTGTGACACTTCAGGTGGATCAATAAATGTATCAATGCAATTAAAATTACATTATGTCCAATATATTTTTGTTTATGCTGTTTTTCCTAAAATTAAATTTTTTTAAAAATTTTATAAAAATAATTTTTTTTTCAAAAACAGAGGTGATGCATGGTATTTATTTGATAATTATAACTCTTTAAGCCTATTTATGTTCTTTAAAACAATAAAATTCTTCAGAAAATCAATTTTGAAAAAATTGGTCTTCGAACCTAGTCGGGTGCCTTAAAGGCTTGCATTTTAGCAAGGTCTCTCATCTTGAAAGGCATTTGACTGCAGGGACTTGAAAACCAAAACCTCTCGCTCGTTTGAATTCTTCATAGCCTAAGCTTCCCTTTAACTTGGTTACATTTGAAATGTTATGAATGAAACGTAGAATCCACGCTACTACTCTATTGTTTCTAAATACTATAGGTGGAAAAATAATCACTCTTAATATCTATTGTTTGAACATTCATCATAGAGGTCACGATAGCTCTTCTTTCTTTATTCACTTCAACCTCATTGACATCTACTTCCACATCACTAATAGGCCATTCTTGAGGCGAAAGATGCAACCAACTGGGACCTTCCCACCATTTTGAGATGCAAAGCTGCTTTGCTGAACACCCTCTACTCGGACAGTCTGCAGGATTCAGAGATCCAGGAACATGTCTCCAGGCTTTGACAGGTGTCAGCTTTCGAATTTCTTGAACACGGTTGTGAACAAATACACCCCACGGTTCTTCTCTCTTCTACCAAGCTAATACTGTAGTAAAGTCTGTCCAGGAATAAACGTCGTCTGTTGGAAACTCTTTCAAGACAGTTGTAGAAAGACGAGCAAATATAGCATCTCCAAGAAGTTCCAGTCTGGCAATTGTTGTTTCCTTTTTCCACATGGTGCAATCCTAGTTTTACTCTTGTACCAATTGTATGTGTACAGTGCTTCCAATATCAACTGTAGGAAAAAAAACAGCAGAATAGGCAGTTTGCTTTGCGTCACAGAAAAATGTAACGAAATATTCTGAAATCCACTATCACAGTGTAACCACCTCGGTACTTGAACATGCTTTAAGTATTCCAGCTCCTTTAGCCATTTCAGAGAATCTTGTCTTGTTTTTATATCTACTTCTTGATCCCAATCAATTTGAGATTTCCACAAACTTTGTAGCCAAAGGTTTGGTAGTAGCAACACTGGACCAGTGATCCCCAAGGGGTCAAAAATTTTGTGTGAAGCAGTAAGAATGTTTCATTTTGTGATTACCTCTTCCATTAGTTCTCTCAAATCTGGAATATTTAATGATAGGGTATCACAATGTCGTCCCAAATCATTCCCAGGACGTTTGTAGGACTTGCTATGGGATCAAAATGGGTTAGAGTGTCCCACCCTCTTAACTCAAATTTTCTTCAGCCATCACTTCGTGGCTACATCAATAAACGACTAGCTCTGACTGGGTTTTACATTCCCAAAAAATTGTCCACGAAAGTTTTTCATCAATTTTTTGTACAATACACCGGGGTACCCCCG
>BMAV01020224.1:0-112285 GCA_019973955.1 Trichonephila inaurata madagascariensis
ATATATTTATTTTTGGGGAAAATGAAAAAAAATAAAAAAAAAATAAAATCATAGATAAATATTGCTGAAAATAATTTTAAAACAGCCTGAAATTATTTTAGAATGCTTTTTCCCCTATGAAACAATACTGAAAACATTGACAAGAGTGAAAAAATTTTAAACCAATAGATGTCTTTAGAGAAGCTTTGAACAAATCTTTGGGATCATAATATTTTCCATTTATAAAGGTTCTCAGTGATTTTCAATCAACAAACACTATTAAGATGGACGGCATATAAATTTTCGAAAAATTATAAATTTTCATTTTTTTATTTCTTCTAGACGTTCAAATTTTTGGGTTTTAAAATGATAAATGATATGAGGATATACGATATAATTAAAAGTTTTTTTTTAAAGTTTTTAGATGATGCTAACCCCGGCATCATTGCAAACCCCAAACTGTGTTTTTTCATAAATTTCAGAAAAAAACGTGAATCCATATGATTTTAAAAATGGAAAAGTGTGTATTGGTTATTAAAAAGTATAGGGTCCCGTCATTTGGATCTTAAAAGCGAAACAGAAAAAAGTTAAGTGAGGGAAAAGCCAAATGGTAACAGCTACCGACTTTTTTTTAAATATTCAAAGTATAATATTATGGCTATAGAAATAATATAAATTTTTTCACACAGTATAAAAAAGTTGATTGAGATCTTTTTTTCATCTTCTTGTTTTTTAAACGAAGCTCTCAACAACGTTCTGCTTTATAAATGCCTAGTGCGAATTTCAAAAGACAGAAGTTGAATGTAACGAAAGTCATTAGGATCATAAACATATACACCGTAATGAATTAAATAAAGCCAATTTCAGACATCTAGAGAATCCTATGTTATTAAGAAAATATTAATATGGAATCCGCAGAACATTGCTCCCACAATCCAAATAAATCAGTTATAATAACACCATATGGTCAGTGATTTCAAGATCTACATTTGTGAAATTAAAAACTATAAATATATATATTAGAAGTAAATATGGCTATTGTTGGCCAGTTCAATATGAGTCATGTAGCAAAATTGATGATCTTAAAACATTGTAATAGTGAACCAAGTTATAACCGTGTGTCATGATTCAAAAAATTATATACACATAGTATTTGAAAACTCAAGAAAGCATCTTAAATCCCCAAAAAAATAAAAATGTTAAAAATAATGGAAAAAAAAAAAAAAAATTAAAAAAATTTTCTTAAAGGTTTAAAAAACCTTATCTTTTTTAAAAAAATAAATCTCAAAAATTACAAATTTTTACAAAACTTTTTGAAAGAATATTTTTCACTTTAGTACCCTTTTTAAAAAATACTTTTATATTTACTAAACTTTAGTGAGCAACTTTTAAAATTTTAAAAATTTTGAAGGGAGGGAAATTGGGTATATCTTCAAATTTTTTTAGATATGATTTTTTTTAAAAAAAAATTTGGGGGGGGAAGTGGACAAATTTTAATTAATTTTTAACAAAAGAAAAAACCCCCTTCGTTAAAGTGTTATTTTTAACATCTCGTACTGAAAAATTTTTTATTTATGAGAAAGAAAGTAGTTCTTAAAAAGGTGCATGGATGTACGAAACTTAACATTATCTCCTAGGGATAGGCCATCCTCCCCCTTTTATCTGTTTGAATGTCCTACCCAATCAACATGGGTTAATGTGGGCCCGTAAAATTCGTGGGGTTCGCATCAAATACGAGTTTTTCCGTTTTGGCCTCTAATGCATATTACCCAACTCATATGGAACAAAATTTCTGGTATGGTACACTTTTTTGACCTTTTTTTTCGGCAATGAATTTCAATATTACCGCTAAGCGTGGAGAAATGCCTTTTTTATTTATTGCCGAAAGACTGAGCATTCTCAATGCGGCATTAATTTCCCAAATTTTTAAAGCTTTCACAAAAATTTTGCACCCAAAACGCGCCAATGAATGTATACCAGTATTTTCAACTTATATGAAGTAATCCAAAGGGTAATTTTTGGGAGGTAAATAAAAAATAATAATAATGCTTGCAAAAAACCTTTTCAATTTCATTGTGTTGAACCTATTAACTCATGAGACATTTGGGAAAAAAAAAGACCTACAATCACATTTCCGGAAATTTTTTAACATTTACATTTTCGCAAATTAATGTTCTAATTCCTTCAACCCTTATAAAACCAAAAAAGTTAGTCCACTGCATATAAAAGGAAACTGAGAATAAAATTTAATTTTACGTGTGTTGGTGAGTGAAAAATTAACGCCCACGTTCAGCTACACGAGGATTTTTTGGGGACGGACCTCGAAATTTTTGAACCATGGTTAAATGACGAGGACGACACCTGAATTGACACCCCCTCCAAACCCAACCACACCACACCAACGGGAGGAAGTTTGAGATTTTTAACGTTCTCGACAGATTTAACGTTCATGGGTTCTCCCATGGCGGATCGGGTACTGGGCTCGAACTCATGGCATGCCTGTCATGATAAGATACCATAAAACCCGGGCTCCCTCACCCCCGGGAGCTCTGACGAGACAAATCTGTACGAAACTTTTTTTTTGCCCCAAAGAGCACACCCATGCCAAATATACACTCTAAGGATTTTTTACAGGCAGTATAATCATACGACATGGCAGTTGTCAATTTTCCGCATCAAAAAAATCCTCCGACTTGGGCCCGGTTCAAAACCACAATCTTAGGTGCAGAATCTCATCGACAAAACAACCATGCCACCCAGCCCCGACTCAAAATAAAGTTAATTCAAAAGAAAAATTTGGTATTTTCTTAATTAAAAATTTGCATGTAATGATAAATATATGTTTTAAATTAATAAACAAACTTTTAAACGCACATATATACATCGCTATATATATATTTTTTTTTTTCCCAGAAAACTTGCTTAAAATTTAAAAACATAATTTTTAAATAGAATGAGAAAATATAAAATTTTTTTATTTTTTTTCATTTTTTAAAGTTTTTCCACTTTTTTTTATTTTTCTTTTTGGGGAACAAAAAATCTCCTAAATTTTTTTTTTTATATATAAATATACTGTAAATTTTTTTTGGTATTTTTGCAAAATTTCTCTCCTCATATTTAAAAAAAGGGTTTCATATCCGTCCTCTCTTTCAAAGGGTTGGGAATTTATACGCAAAATTTTGGGGCATGGTGTAATACCGTCTTATATTGTAACCCGGGGACCAAAAATATACCCAGCTGTTTTAGGAATATGTTTTTTTTTTCTTTTCTTTCAAGCAAAAATTGCAATGGTCTTCCCAAACCCCTTTTTTTTTTACTCGAAAAATTTTCCCCAAAATTTTAAAATTTCCCTGATTAAAAAGAGCAATTTAAAAAACCCCGGATTAAAATCTTTTCCCAGTCCCATAAAACCTTTTCCCTTTTTTTAAAACTCTAGCAATAAAAATGAACTATTGAAATTTAAAAGTTATAAAAAAATAAGTCAACTCCTACTTAGGTCAACAAAAAAAAACATTTCTTTTTAGTTACTTAGTCTTAAATAATTAAAAAAATATAAATATGTATACACATATGAAAAGCATCACAATATCAATTGGCAAAATTGAAAGTGGGGTTTTTTCCTTTAAATTTTCTTTTTTTATTTTCTATATAGGGTGTTGGGCAATTATTGTTTTCCCTTTTTTAAAAAAATTAAATTTTATTTATAAAAAATAGTAAAAAATAATTCACTTTCCCTAAAATTAGGCCACCCCAGGTGAAATTAGAGCCCACTCCCCCTTTGGGTTTTAAAATCCAACCCCTATTCATTGTGCTACGGGGGACAAAAACGAACCTTTTCCTTTTTATATATGTTGTTGGACTATTTTTTTTTGCATTTATTATTTATCCAATAATTCAATAAATTAATGAATTATTATTTCAAAAACCCGATGAACATCAAGTGTCATCCCCCACAAGTTTAAACAAATGCTTTTTAAAATTGGAGGGAATAAAAAAGTATTTTAATAACGATTGAAATTTGAACAAGAATATAAACACACACACACACACATATATATATATATATATATAAAGGTGATTTGTGAACTATTTTAAAAAGGGAAAAAATCCCAAAAAAGAAAAAAGATAAAAAGGAAGAAAATAGAAATTTGAACGTACGGCGTGCGGTAAAAATTGGGGGTTTTAAATGTAATGTTAATATAATTTTCTAATTTTATACATTCCTTTTTTTAATTTGAATTAGAATATTTTTTAAGTACTAATTTTTTTTTCATTTCATACGTTAAAGTAACTTACGTTTCCCAAAAGGATTTTTTTTCATTCCCCAGAAAAAAGGGTACCTTTAAAATTTTTTACGTACCCAGGCAACACACATTTTTTTGGGGCCAAACATTTCCATGGAACTATTAAAAAAAAATATTAAAATTCCCAGAAAAAACCCCCTTTTTCCTAACTAATTTACTTTTTAGGTAGTTGTAACATGCATTTAAAATTTTTATGCTGGGGGAATGTAAAAAAATTTTTGTCACTTTTTTTATATTGCACTTTATAGAGAATAAGCTCAAAATGGGGGAAATTTCCCTAATATGTTTTTGGGAAAACCTTTTAAAATAATTTCCTTTATTATACTTGGGGGTTTTTTTTTTAAATTTTTTAAAGTATTTAAGACATATATCTATCCCGACTTTGAAAACGGGTTTTGGTATGAAAAATGTTTTTTTTATTTTGGCATGGCAATGCGAAATTAGAAACCGTAGCCGGAAAAAAAATGCTTTATTTTTTAAAATAAAAATTAAAAGACATGTTTTTGCAGCCTCCCGATTTATACGCTTTTTTTTTTTTTACTTTTTATTTGCCTCAAAAAAGATTTCTTCAGCCAAAAAAAGTTTAATATGCATTAAAAACTTTTTTTAATGTTAATAATAAATTTGTGTGTTTTACCCTCATATGTATTTTTTTTTTGCGATATCAAAGTAAAGCTGTTTTATTGTCCCTGTTTCTTTATGCTAAAAGGCAATAAATTTGGGGAAAAAGTATGATTTATAATAACTTAATTCACTGGGGAAGATTTTTTTAAGTTATTCTTTTTTTTTTCCTTCGTTTTATTTCCCGAGAGAACCCTTTTGAGTTATTTTTTTTTGCTTTTTCAGAATAACCATCTCATTTAATTTGTTTTATCGTGTTCATATTAGTTTATGTACTGGGAAAGCATGTTTTAAAAATCTGAACTCGTTAAGAAAAAAAAAAAGGGAATAAAAAATAGGGAAAATTTTGTCAGTAATAAAAAAAGTATATTATTTTTTTTTTTTATGAAATCACAAAAGTCTATAAAAAAGGAGAAAGAATGCAGCTATTAAATCAATAAAAAAAACTAGCCTTGGTTCTTTTTTTTAAAAACAGGTATAACACAAAACTGAAGCAGGAAACAACAAAAAACATATGCATATTATTTTTATAAAAAATAATAAAAAAAGAAAAAATAGGAAAAAAAAACAAAAGTGAATAATTGAAATTATCATAAAACTGATTTTTTAAAATTTCCCAAAATTTGATTTTTTAAAAAAACATTTCAACTTTAAACTCAGACAAAAAATAAAAAATAGCAACCAAATAAATTAACATATTTTTTTTTTTAAAGTCAGCAAACTGAACAATTTTGTGTGAAAGTTTGTAATTTTTTGAAAATGGTTCGGTAAAACATGAATATGTATGAACAAATTCTAAAAAGGGAATAAAATAATCCCAAAATAAAATTTTCGTTTCATTTTTTTACATAGATATACAAAAAAGAAAAAAAAAATCTATATGCACATATGTTATTATTTCCCCCACAAACAGTTTATTTTACTTAATTTTAAAATCTTATTTTACCCTAAACCAATTTAACGCGTAACATTATTTTATACACAACATCACGTAGATCACTGAATCTAGTGCTGGGGCCGACGTTTTCAAATTGCGGATTTAAATCCTTATGCCCTTAGTTAATTTCTATGAAATTCTGTTATCTCATGCGATTAATATATGAGAGTATGATATTCTTTTATATTATTAGATAAATATTTGAAAGTATGAGATTCATTTATCTTATGAGATTTATACATGAGAGTGTGAGACTTATTTATATCATTAGATAAATATATGGGGTGTATGAGATTAGTTATCTCATCAGTTTAATTCCAATGGGGTATGGCAATAACCCACCCCATGGTCTCGTTCAATTTCTTTTTGATACATTTTTACATCATTTTGGGGGAAAACCAAATTGTTTAAAAAACCGTAAATGTTTGTTTAATTTTCTGAAATATATATATGGGAATTTTCTTTTTTTTTAATTTTTTTTTAGTGTCGCATTTATTCCTCGGTCAAGTGAGGGACAATGAGCTGATGCCTTTTTCCTTCAAAAAGATTAAGTCAATTCCTACTTATATAAACAAAGAAAAAACTTTATTTTAGCTAATTTTTGTTAAATAGTTACAATTAGTATAAATATTAGGTTGGGGAAAAAAAACCATTATTTTTCGGTAGATAGGTTTAGTGTCGATATCGTGGGAAATATCTATCAAAAAAATTTTAAAGTTATTTTTGTTGTCAAAAATGATATTTCACACTAAAAAAAATTTTTATTATTTTTTTTGTTTGATCCATTTGGTTTGGGGTTAACAGGGTGTTAAAATGGAATTCTCACAAAAAAAATTCGGTTTTTTTACATTTTTTTTTTTGATAAAGGCGAAAAAGCAAGCCAGGTGGCTAAAAATTTCGGGGTGTTGTAACTGTTAAGTTAAAGTTAAAATTAAAGTTAGGGCCCTGAATATTATGGCCATCCGGCATTATCCCGCAAAGTTATCCGAACTCCTAAAATTCCAAATTCAGATTCTCACTCCACACTTCAAAACGCACACGGGATTGACTTGTGATGCCCAGCGCGAGCAAGTTCAATCGCTAGAGGGAATGAAAATCCGGACATCGGACTTGAATGCAAAACCTTTCTACCTAATTCCGGTAATATCCTGCAAAGTTACGGGAATTTCTGAAATATCCGATTCTCGTTTCCCGCCTCTAAACGCAACTGGAGACTTTTCTGTTGTCCTCTAGCCTGCGAGTTCAGTTCCTGGGAGGGTGGCATTTGGATCGTCCAACAGATCCGACAAAATTTCTGGAACTTCTAAAATTCGATTTCGGATTTTCGTCCACCACCTCGAAGTACACCAGATAGGCATTTTTCACGCACCAAGATTGTTAGGGTAAGCTCCTGTCACGGTCTGCGTAAAATATGGTCAGCCGGAATTATCCGGCAAAGTTATGGGAATTTCTCAAATTGGATATCAGATTTAAATTGTACGTTTGCAGATAAGTTAAGGACCAAGTTTTCACGTTTCAAGGCATTTGAGGTAAGTGCCTGACCCGGTGTGTCTAAAATATGGTCATCCAACATTATCCGGCAAAGTAGCAGAAATTTCTAAAATTCGATTTCAGATTCTCGTTTGCAGTCCCGAAAAACACCAGAAACGCATTTTTTCCGCTCTAAGACTTTTAGGGTAAGCTTCTGCCATGGTCCGTGTTTTAGATGTCCGTCCGGCATTACCTGGCAAAGTTAAGGTAATTTCTAAAATTTTATTTCAGAATCTTGTTCACCATCCAAAAATACACCAGAAGCACAATTTTTTCTCAATAAGATCTTTAGTGTAAGCACTTGCCACAGTTCGCATAATAGACTGTCATCCAGAATTATCCGGCAAAGTTACCGTAATTTCTCAGATAGCATACAAGATCCGTTTTGCCCATTTTGAATTACGTCAGGGACCAATCGATCGGGCTCCAAGGCTTTTAAGGTAAGCTCCTGGTTTTCCCTTTTCCCGGATTCTTCACATTTCCGGAAAAAAAAATTATGACTTCTTTAATTGAAATAAAAAGTATCCTATGTATTAAGATGCACGAAATGACACACAATGTACAAAATTGTATTAAAATCGGTTGAATAGTTTTGGAGTTGATCGCGCACAAACACTGAGACAGGTAATTTTTATATATAAAGATTGTCTCAACTAAATAAATGAAGGACTACTGTTTACAGTAGGATTTGGTTTTAAGACATCTTTAATATTATTTCATCTAATGATCATATATTATGTGACCCTTTCTATCTTAAAATCGGACGTTGACATTAAGTTTCGTGAAGCTTGTTGGACCACTGCTTTGCTGCAAAACATTTCGAGTCGCAAATCTGCCAGGAACATTATTATTATGAGGTATCCATTCTGTGCTAACCCTAGTGATATATATATATATATCAGGATTTAATGGAGTATCATCAATTACATCTGACTTTTTTTCAGATTCTTCGCAGTCAACTTTATTCAATCTTATGTCTTCATCCGAATCTAAATTAGAGCCGATTCTCTCTCTCTCTCTCTCTCATTCTCGGAAATTTCTCGCAACAAATAAAAAATTTCGTTAGAGGTAAGACCTTTTCTATGAGACTTCGTTTCATGGAGTCTGATCTGCACTAAATTTAAAAACACAATTCTTTTTTTTTAAATTTTTTTTTTATGAGCAGGTAAGCAAATACTATATAACGAGACACTTAGACCAGTGTTTCTCAAACTACAGGGAGCACCCCCTTGGGGGCTTGACAACTCTACGAGGGGGGCACGAGCATATTGAAAAGTCGAAAACAAAAGATTACTTTAAAAAATATATTAATTTACTGAAAGCAAACAAACAAAATACATACTAACATGATAAAAAATAAAATACACGTTTAAACTGATATATTAAACTTAGAAATGTATCAGTGCTACGCAACGTGTTTGGTAATTAATTTAACAATACTAAGTTAGCAACAAGTTTAATAACTGCCAGTGACCCCATGGTCTTATCATACATAAAATTATGCACCAAAATTAACACTTGTTATTTTGTACGTTTTATAATGAATCCCTTAACTGCCGATCAATAGTAACGTGATTAGCTTCCAAATGCCAACCATTTTCCACGTAGGTGCGCGTATATGATGTAATGGGTGTGGTGGAGTAATAAAGAAGTAAAAAACATAATAATAATAAACTGTGAAATAAGTAATTCCTTCGCAAACATTGTCATGGTCTTTTAACTGCATTCGAAAGCCTTGTGGAAATATTTTTATGGATAGCAGTTCACAGAAAAGATCGTACTTCAGAAAGACATATATATACGTCAGGGGAAATTAACGCTTTGGCTGAGTGGGGCATTTATATACGCCAATGACATTTAAAAGGTTAAAGCCGTATCATAGTTTTAGCATCAAAGTATAGTATTATTGAATTCAATACATTGTTATTGTATGAGGAGGCGCGATGAAAATTATGGTTGAAAAATGGGTCGCGAATATTGAGTGAATAATTACCTTTGACGTTAATATTCACTCTATAATTACCTTTTTTTCAAAATGTTCTCCTTTTATAAAAAGTGTTTCTAAAATAATAATATTTTGTGTGTGTGTGCTTATATAAAGTAAAGACTTCTCCAGAGAGTGAACTATTTTTTTCTTGAAAAATTCACATTATTTTTAGAGTTACAACCAATTGAAATAATTGTATGGCGTTTTTTTTTTTTAAATTTTCCCTCTGTTGTTGTAAAACATGGATAAACCCACTTCTACGTTATATATTTCAAATATTCTAATTGAGCCTCTGTACAGAGGTCAGAGCTATATACAGGCAAAATATTATTAAAATTAAAGCATTTTTCACAAAAGGATAATATTTTGAAAATTGGTCAAATATTTCAAAATTTTGACAAAATATATTTATTGTGAAAATATTGTATTTAAATAATTTTTATTGTAATAATATTCTTAAAACAATTTTATATACATTTTTAATCTAAGTGAGACTAAATATCATAAACATTTATCCATTTATACGCTTTTGCAAAATCGCGGTTCCGAACGTAGTCGGATACCTTAATCAAATATTTATTAAATAATTAAAAGAAAAATGAAGTTACATTAGATACGAGTTTTTTAATCACTGAGTGATTGAATATTAATGTCGCACTGTTCAGCTACACGAGAGCTTTTGGCACTTAACTCGTAATTTTGAACCATGGTCAAGTGACGAGGTCGATACCTAAGCTAGCACCACCTTTCCTAACTACCACACCACATCAACGGGAGGATGTTTTAGATCTCGATATATTTAACATGCATCGTTTCCCTACACGTCGGATCTATAGTGTTACCGGCTCGAACTCGTGACAAGCTAGCCATGATCCGATACCATGACCTCTGGGCTACCGCGGCCACTTTTGTACACTTTATGAAAAATAACTTAAATTGGAACTTAATTGATAGTTTTGGTTATAAACAGTACTATAGTGGGTCTGCTTATTTTTCTGATGTGAATGAAAAATCAAAACGAAAATAAATTTAAAAAACAGTAATTCTTTGAACAAAAACATTTTACTACGAAAAGCATTCAAGTTATTCGTGCATATTTAATAAATTATTGCGGATCTCACTTAGACTTTTTTTATTTCCGTAAAAAAGTTCACCCAATAGAAAAAAAAAAATGTGTCTTTGTTCAGGGTCTTTTTTTTTCATTTTTTGTTTTAAATTTTTAAATAATTGTGTCATGTTTAAAAAGAAAGTAAAAAAATTGTAAATACTTTTTTACCACTAAAATTTCATTTTATGGATTTCCAGAAAAGAAATACAGGTATAGGACAAATTAATATGAAACATCCATTTAAAAATGAGTCATCTTTCCATAGCCCAATAAAAAGCCGCTAGTTGTCGTAGCAGTCTGCCGCCTTGTGACAGTGTGGGAATTACAAAAGAAAATTCTGATCTTTGCAAAACGTGATAATGTCCGACCTCTCCAAACACATGGAAAGAAGAATGATAATTGGAGCTGGTTCGTGTCCAGAACAGTTAACCTTGTAGATGTTTCCAGTACCCCTGTGTCAAGGGTTGTAACAGCCTACACAAACCAGGGTAATTTGTCTTCTGTGAATCAAAGCAATGATTGAAGCTAAAGTTGAATTACCATGGGAGACGAGTGACTAACCCGCGATCACTCACGCGGGTGTTCTGTACACCCCAGCAACAAGAAAATGCTCCCAGGATTCTTAAAAGAGTGCGCAGAACCACGATTTTTTCTGTAGCTGCACATTTTAGGTCATTGGACCTTCAGGCCCGATTCAATCCCTCTTCCTCGAACGATTGAAATGTAATGACCTTCCACAAAAATTTATCTGAGGGGCTGAGAACTCCCGCGAGAAATTGAGCTTATGTATACAGTCTGCTCTAAATGTTTGGAAAATGATTAAAATATTATTTTTCTACTTTCTACTATCATTATCTCATTAATTACAAAGTATATTTACTACTGGTATATACGTTTTTCTGGTTTATGAAAAAATATAAAATTATGTATTCTAAAATGAAAATTTTGTTTGTTAAGTTTAAATTAATGTTAGTCTCATTTGTATGCAATAAATTTAATAGTTCTATTAGTATAATACGAAAAACATCTTGTACTTTATAAATATGTAACATAATGACTGAATTTTATTTTCATATTTAAATACACGTGTTAAAAGTTTGTGGTGTTATTTACACCCCGCGAGTAACGCCGGTAGCAGAAACAGGCGCGAGTGACAGCGGGTTAAGAGTGTGTAACAGCTCACCGGTCTAAGCAACCCACCCTGGAAATGGATGGCTTTCCAGTATCGATCCTCTACCCAGCCCCTTCTCTCGAAATGCAGTCAGTAGAGAAACAGAATAGGAGGTTCGCGGTGAGTGAGTGAGTGAATATTAACGTCACACTGATCAGCTACACGAGGGCTTTTGGCAAAATACCACGTAATTTTGAACCATGGTCAAGTGACGTCGACGACACCTGAGCTGGCACCCCTCTCTCCTAACAGGAGAGCGTAGAAGGTCAGGACGCGAGCCCAACTGGAGCCTCCACTGGTGCAGATCTTAGTGGTAGTAGCAAATATCCGAGTGAAAACCTCGAAGACAGATAATGGTTCCATGGGAACAGTAGTTGAACATGGGTGTGTCGTTCCTAAGGTATACAAGGTACATGAACCAAGGAATTTACAAGACATACTATTCTTACCGAAAACGCAAGACTGCACTGCCGCAGATAACGTCCGAGATGAATACCCACCTTCAGAAACCCGTATCCATGAAAACTATTCATCAACAGCTGAATGTACGAACATTCATGGCAGAGTAGCTACTTGAGAATGCTATGAAGAGGTGCAGACTCCCTCTGAACTGGACACAATTGCAATGGGAACAAGTCATTTGGTCTGATTAATCATTAATTACATTAAGCCAGACCTAGGACGTGTGTTCTTCGCCAAATCCCGACAGAAGAATTTTATTTTTATTTTGACTGCCTAGTTTCAACTGTAAAATATTGAGGCGGTTCTGTGATGATGTGGGGTGAAATATCTTTCCGTGGATTGAGGGGCGGTCGTTGTTCTTGAGAGAGATGATCACAGGCGACCAGCATCGAAGCATTCTCGAAAATCATCTACTCACTATGCTTCGGTCTTCTTTTTTGGGGCTGCGGTAGCCCAGTGGTTAGGTATCGGACCATGGCAGGCATGTCATGAGTTCGAGCAATACCTGAAGACCCGCCGTGTAGGGCAGCGATGCACGTTAAATCTCGTCGAGAGCTGAAACGTCCTCCCGTTGGTGGTGTGGTAGTCAGGAGAGGGGGTGCCAGCTCGGGTGCCGTCCACGTCACTTGACCATGGTTCAAAATTACGTGGTCCGTCGCCAAAAGCCCTCGTGTAGCTGAACAGTGCGACGTTAATATTAACTCAAACTCAAACTCAACTCTTCTTGGGAAGACGTTATGTGTCCCAAGATGACAATGCCCTTGTTTACATGTTTCCCTGTGTTTAAAAATGCTTAGATGAGCACGATGATGAAGTAGAATATCTAAAGTAGTGTCCCTAGTGATCTGATTTGGGGTTTTATAGAACAAAATCCAAGCTCGGTACCCTCCTTCCCGCCTACTATCTAGACTAGGGACGGCCTTGTTCTAGAAGTGAGGGCGAATTCCGTTGAACTTTGTTGAAGATCTTTATTTGTGATCCCCACGTTCAATGAAAGCTTTTTCAGGCCAAAGGGACCCAATTACTTACTAATAAAAACCGTTTATTTTTTCACAAGTATTCGTATTTTGGCCTATATCTGTATCTTTGTTCAAATATTTCAGTTAAATTAATGGAGATTTTAAATATTTTACATTTCAAGAGTATATATATATATTTTTATACTATTAACATTATTTCTAATTCTATAAATTTATTCAAAAACAGAAGTTATTTCATAGAAAATTACCATACTGGTTTTCCTTCACATAAAAAATAGCAACAACATTGGACGCAATCTTCTTGGAATATTTTATATTTTTTTTCAACCCTTACACATATCGTATTTTTTTATATGGTGTAAGGTAAAATTTTAGAACGCACTACGTTCTAATACTTTGTCAAAAGAAGCAGAGCTTCCTAAAAAGATATGTATTAAAGAAAAAAAAGTTATGAAGAAATCTTTTGAAAAACTGCACGCACAAATTTCGTATTACTTCCTTCCCTATCACACATCGCTATATATCTGATGATATGATCTTTCTTTTTCCCTCCGGAACTACTAGTTCTTTCGAAAAATGCATGAGCATCACAATAGAATATTCCTGTAAAAAGACCTATCGCATAACAATAGCTTCAATAGATGCCTTTAAACTTTTTTCTATCGATTAGACCAGAAAGAAAAAGTTTTTAAATCCGAGTTTCGGCAATGAAATCCACGAAAGCTTAAGACGCAGTTTTTCGAGGAAGTATAGATATTATACAATATCTAAAGACGCGAGAAGCAATTTATGCTATTTTTGGAAGATGCATATTCTCTCTCTTAGTAATAATTATGCAGAAATAAAATTAAAGTATTTAGATATGTAGCACTTATGATATTAAAATTACAATGATGGCTTAAAATTCCTTTTTGTATTTCGAAGTTTTCAGGAAATATGTATTTTGCTCTAATTACATAGTAACTTCTTTACATTGTTATAGATGTTTATGAGGCCCAGAAGTCAAGTGGTAGAGTATAGCACTTCAACCCCACAGATCCAGAGTTTTATCATCGGGCAGGGTAAGTTCGACTAAGCCTTTCATTCCTCTTGCAGTGGATCAATAAATGAGAACCAAGCTTGTGTGTGGACTAAAACACTGAGGAATTCGCGTCAGACTGACCATCTGATCATGCACCTCAGCGCCTAATGGCCACGTGGATGGACACAGTAGGTCTTGGCCCCCATGGGCTGTTGCACCACTGAGTTTGTGTTATATATTGTGTTTTAAACATCTTTCTTCTGAAAGTGAAGCTTTTTCTCATTTTCCGCCAAATCTAAATTCTGAATAACTGTGTTTATTTACTAAAAGAGAAAAATATGGTGAGAAGAAACGGAAGGTATATCATAGAACTATATTTTACACACATAAAAGCCTATTTCATATATAAACTCTAAATTTTCCCTCGATTCAAACTTCCGAATACTTGTTTTGATTTATTAAAAAAAGTATGGTAAGGAAAATGAAGTCATGGTTGAATATTTGCGAACGATTATTTTATTTCTCATTTACCCCCAAATATAAATTCTGAATAACTATGTTTATTTACTAAAAAAGAAAAATATTGCGAAGAAAATTAATGCATTATAGAATTATTTCAAACGTCTATTTCATATATTTTCAAATTTTTTACTCGAATCATGCTTGTTAATGACTGTATTTGTTTCATAATTGTTTTTATCACCAATAGGGCTGCTGATTGGCATTTACCATTTAAAACTTTTGTACATTCTCTGTGAACTGGTATTATTTTTTAGTGCGGCACCATATAATGAAATACAACTTGCCACAATTTTTTTAAATTTTGACGACCAGTTTCCTTTCTAGATGGGGCCACCTGAGCTCTGCCTATGCGAAATGAAGCAAATATTTTTAATTTTGCCAAAAACACCGAAGCCAAATAAGCACTCTAGAGATCTTTAACATGTCGAATAATCATACAACATGGAAGCTGTTGGTTTTCTGCATCATCAAAATTCACTGATTTGGGCCGGAAGTAAACCCACAACCTTGTGAGTACAAGGCCAGCTGACAAACCAAATGTATAAAATGGTGATTTAATATGGTTTCTTAAAAAATATGGCGAGGAAACTGAATACATTGTAGAAATAAATATTTCCTTATTTATTTTATAAAACAATTATTTTATTTCTAATATTTTAACTAAAACTTACTTCTGATTGGTCGTATTTATTTTAATACCCACTTTTGTTGCGAAATGCTTATTTTCCGGCACACATGGATTGATTGATTGATTGAATATTAACGTCGCACTGTTTAGCTACTCGAGGGCTTTTGGCGACGGACCACGTAATTTTGAACCATGGTCAAGTGACGTGGACGACACCTGAGCTAGCCCCCTCTCCTAACTACCACACCACACCACGGGGGACGTTTACAGCTCTCGACAGATTTAACGTGCATCGCTGCCCTACACGGCGGGTCTTTAGTGGTACTGGGCTCAATCTCGTGAAAGGCAAGCCACGATCCGATACCTATACCACTCGGCTACCGTGGCCACTGCACACATGGAAGCATCATTCCATAGTTAAGAGTTCTTACAAGAACCATAAATTGAAATTTCATCCCCTTCATGTAATCGAAATCCATCAAATGCATGTCACATTTTTTTCTCCATTCCGCACTCCACAGTAATGGCTAAGAATTTTGTAAACATTCCGAATGAACAGAAATTGTGTGTGTGTCTATGTGTTGTGTTTTGAACCACATACACTCAAACTGAGTAAAAGTTTTTATTTTCTGAGAGGGTTTTCTTTTGGCTCTTTATATGGTATCTTTAAGTTTGTTACTAAAAAACAACATTTATATGAAGGGGAAAAAAGAAAAAAAAAACTTAACAATAATTTTTTAATAAATGTGTTCGTTTATTTTATGGTTTTGAATTTATGGTTGTTTTTCCGAGAGAATTTTTTTTTTTAAAATTTGACTTTTAAAAGTTTTTATTCAGAAAAATTTAAACCTATTTTAATATTTTGATGCTTTTGAGTTTTTTAAAAAGTATTTTTGTAATTCCGTTAACTCAATTAATTTACTAACAAAATTTCTTTAAAGAATTTATACAGCGCATGGAAAAATAATATGAATGTTCAAATTCTGCAAAAAATTCAGAAATAAAATAAGTTATTTACATTAATATTTCATCATAACCTATTGTGCAACTTTCAACTATGTCTTGAAAGGGTTTTCTCAGAAGCGATTTTGTTAGATGAATTTCACAGTAAGCCGTCTTACTTTAATATTTACCATAGAGCTTTCTTATCTACCAAAATTTCCGATCTCTGAAGTTCCATCGACAATGCATCCAGTGAATCTCAACCCCTATGGGACGAATGTCTCATATTTGCACCAGCATGAAACACCGACAGTTCCCGAGTGTCCCATATCTGAGCCACGCAAATGGAAGGTTTTTTAAGCTCAATTTTCAGCAATAGATGGCATTATATTTCCATAAGATTTGAGATATATGTAGATCTAAAATTCTACTTAAAATGAGAGAAACATTACTAATATACACATGGTTTTTGTATCATAAATGTAAGGGAAGGGGAATTTTTTCCCAAGAATTTTTATGGCTTCTTAAAATAAGATGGGGTTTTTGGGCTTAAACTGAAGATGAACGAACCGGGTTTTTTTAGTAGTTTTTATTCGATAATTAGATGTTTAGGCAAAATTATTATTATTATTATTTTATTTACTTTTACAAGGTCGAAACATCGAAAATGTTTAACTAAACGTGGAATATCATTAATGATGCAAAATTAATTCTAAATTAGTGCCTGAGAGTAGTGATAGGGACAAATAATATATTATGATTGTTCTGTTAATTATGAATTTTATGATAATGATATTTCAGACATCTGAATGCTGATTACATCGAATTAGGCTTAATTACACAAACTTAACTACGTGTTTACTTTCTTTGTCCCGAAAGGGCTAGAAAGACAAAATACAAATGATCTAACCATTCTAAGCACGAAAAATACACACACCAAAATACACAAAAATAAACACCTAAATAAAATCACCACATGCACGCACGGAAATACACACACACAAAACAATAATTTCAATTGTCTCTGAAACATAAAAGCACCACCAGACCCTTAGTGGATTTAATGAATGTGTATGTGTAAGTCTAAGGGGGTCACTTCATAAAAATTGATAAAAATACAATTTTTTAAAAATTTTTATTGAAAAGTAAAATACCATTCTTTTTCTTTCTAATGCAATTTAAATTTTTGTTCTAGCTGAATTAGAAATATTTTAATATTTATTTTTTTTAAATGTTGCTTACATCTGTCAAACCCCAAACCAGCTGATTGCCATGCCCCTTTCAAATCAAAACAAAAGATACGCGCTACTTTCCAGCCATCAAATACTTTAAATTGATTAAAATAATTTGATCATAACTTATTCAGGAAAGAAGTGAAGTGAATATTTGCAGCTGTTTGTTTACTTTCTGGTAACTCACATGCTGTTTTTTACCTCGTTAAAAATAACGAATTTTTGAAATTGTGTGGAATCGTTTTTTTAAAAATCTTACTTAAACTTGGCCATTTTTAACATTACGGAGATAGCGGAATTGCTGCTTGAAGTGAACCCCTTAGCTGTGCTTCGATCTCGTTTAATTGTATAGGAACACTTAGATGATTTATATCTGATAAATTTATAGGTTAAGAAACGATTGTACCCCTTTTGATTAGAATCAGTAGAACTGAAGCTGCTTGCATAAACAGTGGTGGCCAAAATTGTGGACATTTTTTAAGTTTATATGCTTACACAAAGTGTTACGTTGCACAAAATGCAAATTATTTCATATCATTTTAAAGATAATTTAATACTGAGCTCAAAACAAAAATCAAAAATTCAAATATTTTCAAATCAAAAAAGTTATGCTGCAATAACTATCGATATACGTAAGATACTGATGATATCAGTGAGTTGTCAGAGCTTAGTGGGGTAGCCTTTTTTTATTACAGCTTCCCATAGAAGTTACATTAAGCTAAACATAGTTTTAAGATCTTATTTCGTTATTACATAATGTCAAGAAGCAATTATATCTTCAATTAGTTCCTTTTTATTTCATTTGTACCTCATTCGGACAAGAGTTTTCAAACGGTGACACAAGGGTTTCATAGGATTTAGGTTAGATTTGTTTCTTGGCCAGGACAACAATGATATTTAGCCAAAAAGGAATGACATCAAATAAAAGAATAAATTAGGCACACGTGTAACGAGAAAATGATATTCCCTATGTTAAAATTGAAAGACAGGTGGGTAGTTCAGTGACTATATCTGGAGACAGAAATTTTTGTTTCAGATTTCAGGAGAACAATTAATAATAATATAAAAAAAAACAGGAAAAGGCCAGAAAAAGTGCACTACATCTCTGTACAAAATACACTATGTTGTAACATAGAAGAATTTCATGCACATCCATCACAGAAGTGATCCGAGTGCTGCTGGTGTTTCTGTCAGTTCAAAAACAATCAGGAGAAGATTAGCAGATGGAAGACTAAAAAGTAGAATTCCTCGAAAAAAGCCGTATATTAATTTACAGCAGCGCTAAGAAGGACTACAGTGGGCATGGAATATATTTTTTGGATAGATAATTATTGGTCACAAGTTATATGGAGGAATGAAGCTAAAATATTGTTTTTCAGTAGTGAGAGCCTAAAATATGTAAGACGCATAGCATAGCAGAAATGCTACATTTTGACTGCATCCAGGCAACAGTGAAGTAGTAACACATTTTTATTATTTAGTCATTCATATAAGCAAATGGTATTGGTCGCCTTCATATCATCGATAGGACACTGAATATCAGAAAATACATTGAAACCATTCTGAAACACAAACTTCCACCTTCCATCAAGTGGCTGCGGTAGCCGAGTGGTATAGGTATCGGATCGCGGCTTGCCTTGTCACGAGTTCGAACCCAGTACCACTAAAGACCCGCCGTGTAGGGCAGCGATGCACGTTAAATCTGTCGAGAGTTGAAACGTCGTCCCGTTGGTGTGGTAGTTAGGAGAGGGGGTGCCAGCTCAGGTGTCGTCCACGTCACTTGACCATTGTTCAAAATTACGTGGTCCGTCACCAAAAGCCCTCGTGTAGCTGAACGGTGCGACGTTAATATTCAATCAATCAACCACCTTCCATCAAATATCTATTTACCAACAATATTTCTTTTATTTTTCAGATATATTCTACTCGTTGCTACACAGTAAAGTAATCGAAATACTGGTATTGTTCGAAAATCATTGAGTTGTTGTCCTGGCCAGGAAACAGTCCTGACCTCAATCATATCGAACACTTATGGCACCGATTGAAATCTATTGTCCGAATGATATACCCATGAAAAAAAAGGAACTAATTGTAGATATAATTGCTTACTGTCATCATGTAGTAATGAATGGAGAGCTCAAAACCATTTTTTTAGCTCAATGAGACCTCCATGTGAAGCTGGAATTAAAAATAATGGCAACCCCACTAATCACTAATAACACACTGTTTCTCATTATTTAATGTATAGCCATAGAGTTATTGTGGCATAACTTTTTTGCGAGCAAATAGTTGAAGTACTAAATTCTTTTTAAAATGATATAAAATACTTTTCAATTTAGGCAACGTAAAATTTTCTATAAGCATACAAATTTAAAAAACATAACAATTTTAAAAAGTGCCCACAATTTTAACCACCACAGTATAATTACTTGAAAAACTTGATGCGAAGTATTATACTATCTTACTTTCTCGGTAAGACCATGTTTGCGAAAATGGTTTCCATCTACAGACCTATCCCCCAAAGATAATTTATTAACAACAGAACGTCCGTTGGTGTCGATTAAATAATGAAGTCTGTTTAGTTTGTTCTACTTTCCCTTTTTTTCAGAGAATTTGAAAAATTTTGTGACTTTCAATCATTTTTCATAGTGATTACACAGAAAAAAAATTATGGTTCTATTTTAATTGGAGAGATTTTATAACTATTATTATATATCTAGAGCTCCCAGAGTTGTCGTTTCGACACCAAGGCGATTTATCATCATAAATAGATGTCCTTCAGCAAAAGACCCTAAGTAAAACAAACTTCCTGAAGTAATATTGCACATTTATTTCACCTTGAATGCAATGTTATTGGGTTCGTTGCGGAAATTCACCCATTATTCTATAATCATTGTCAAATGTTTAGTTACATAACATGTTCTTATCTGCGGCAAAAAAAAAAAACATTGAATTTTCGAACATTATGCAGAGTAGACAATTTGAAACGATGACTCATGAAAAAGGTCTAAGTCCTGATGAAATACCTAATTTGTTGCGACAGCTTTCTGAGAGTAAATCGGATAGTGGTGAGCTGTCTCGCTCTAATTTAGGTTCCGATGAGATTGCGTGAAAGTGACTGCGAAGTATCTGAAGAAATTGCAATTGTAATTGATAATATTCCAGTAAATTCTGATACACATGGACAAGCGATGAGACAGAGTGGAAACAGCATAATTGTAATCTTCCTGGTAGCTTTGCGATTTGAAATGTGTGTTTTGAGACAAAACAGTGATCCAACAAGCTTCAAGAAACATAATGTTAACATCTGGTTGTTATGATATAAAAGGTCATAAAATAAGTTAATTACACGGAATAATATTAAAAAAATTTTAAAAGTAAACCCCACTGTGAACAGTAGTCCTAAAATTATTTAGTTATTACAACTATTTTATATATTTTATGTCGTGGTGTCGAAACGGCACCAGCGGACGTTTAAGGATATTCAAAATCCTTGACGTGCTAGTGTTAATTCACAAAAGGTATTTGTACAAGTTCAAAATTTTCTCATTTGTGCACAAAAAATAAAAATAAAAAATATCGAGGACAAATGAATAGTACATAAAATTCAACAATAATACATAAATGCAAAATAAAATCTTGTTCTCACCAGGTTTCTTAAAAAATAAAAAAAAGTATATGCAAATGTCAACAATCACAAGGAAAAAATTAATAACAAAAAAATCGCAGAAACGAGTACAAATTTTGTTCCCAACATTGAGTTTCGAAAGTATCTGGATAAACAACAAAAGTATTATGGATATCACCTGTAAAAAGGAAATATGAAAAGGTGGAAAATTTTTCATGAAGTTAAATAAGGTGAAGAATCATAATTTTTTTTTTCAAAAAGAAAAAGAGAAAGGCAGTGGTCACTCATACCTTAAGACTAAATATTGAAGATAATGTTCAGAACCTACACTAAACAGAAAGGGAGTGCAGTGACGAAGATACTATCAAACCATAACAAGCAACAGAAGACAAATGGAACGTCTAAAAACGAAGAAGTAAGATAAATAAAATACTCAGAAAAGGAAGGAAACTCAAGGCAATGAAAAAATTGCATAAAAGTGGGCCACTACATAAGAAGATTAAAGATTGGAATGCTGTCATGGACACCAGATATTGATTACCTTAATATATTCAATTAAAGCCAAAATCATACCAAACAAAGATTTCCAAAGTTCGCTAACGTGAAATTTACATCTTCATTAAGATCAAATGATAACTTCCATTTAAGATAACAACAAACTTTAAAAATCTATGAATTACCAATTTCTCCAGAGCTAATAACCATGACAGGATACATGCGTCTTGATGATTTCTGAAAGATACTGAGGTAAACTCAGATTATCTTATATTCAATGACTGATTCTTGATTTCTTAACATGACATGATTGTCTTATAATAGTGATCTTATGAAAAAGTAAATAAGTTTAGTGAAATAATTAAATTTAAAAACGTGCCGCTCTTTGAAGCGAGTGGCTGCCACCATAACTATTTTGAACCAATAGGTAATTAATAAGTTTCATTAAAGTTTGTTGTTAACTTTGTGACGGATCTATATGCGTTTCTTTAATTAATCCTCTTGAGAAATCTTTGAGTTATCAATTCGCGTTATTCACAAACACCAACCCTTCGCAAGAAAGAGAATCGTGATATTTAAAGTAACTTACTATATAATTGAGGTTTTCTAGCTTTAGAAAAGATTAGGACTGAAGATATATTCGAGTCAGGTGAGATTGCTACTGAAGGTATAATATTAGAATTATATTGATTTGATTCTTATTATTAGGGAAACTTTAAGTTAGTTACGATTGTTACAAAGCTGAAATGATTTTTGATTTTATCGGATGATAGGTTAGATGATTTATTAAGGTAAGAGGATCAAGTTTGATAGTCTCCTAATCGTTCGCGTATTCCACTTTCACGGTTAGCCTTGAGACATTCTCTTTCTATAATTAATTGAAATTGTGTCTTGTGTGGTAAATAAATAGATTATTTGGAATATGTCGAGTGTTTCCTCCCTACCCCTCCACACACACATCTAGGTGCCCTAGAGAGAGATCCGAGCCTTTCACAACTTAAAACTAGAACGTTCGTGCTTTGATTACCCTTTAACGTCCACCGGTGTAATTTTGACACCGTGATATAAAATATGTAATGTAATTGTTTTGTAATGATTATTTTACGGTATTCAACACTAGAACAAAAGCGAAAAAGGAAAAGAAAAAGGATGTTCCGTCAAAATATTCATCTAGCATTCATTTAATTTTAGGTGAAGATTCACGAAGATTCACTAGTATGTATTTTATACATACGAAGCTAAGATTTGCTCATTCAATGATTCTTCGACACCTGAGGGCAATTGGAAAAAATCAACATGAATCAGAAATTCCTCACATTTATAAGAATCGGGCAATAAGATTCAATTTCAAAACAACAGATAATGAACAAATATGTAGGAATCACCATTAAGATGCAAATATTTTGGGATTAGCATTAGAATTCATGGTCATAATCCAAGGTATATCAACAAAACTTTATGATTGAAAGGTATTCTGAGAAAAAAAAATATAGATCCAGGTTGAAAATTACTGCGAGATTTGTTAATTATGATCATCTGGCAGTTGGTGACATTATTAAAAACTGAATGGAATTTACACACAAGGTATCTGACTTTTTTGCGACAAATCTTTTTAAAAAAAACTGGTGATATGGTGGTTTTTTTTAAAGTTTTAAATTTATTTAGTACACTTTAAGGAAAAAAAAAAAGTAAAATTAAAAAGAGAAAAAAAAAATTTTACTAATATGCGAAAAAATTGGTAAAAAAGTTACAAAAAATTATATAAACGGGCCCATTCTGTACAAAAAGATTATGAACATATTTTTAAATTTTCAACTTTGATGTACTGCTTTGCTAATAGTTTTTAAAATGACCTTTAAAGAGAGAGAGAGAGCGATAGAGTATAAGAAATATTTTAATTTTTACAAAACCAAGAACACTTTATCTTAGTTATTATATGAAATTGCATGAAAAAAAAACAGTAATTATATAAACATAAGGGACTGTAAGTTTTGTAATAAAACAGTGATTGATAAATCTGAAGGTTAAAACACTTCTACTATCATACAGAACATATACAAAAAATTTCATTTTATTATTTTCAAAACTTTTTAGGTAATCGCTGTTCCTGTTTGAAAAATTTAAAAGAAATGCATTTCGAGTAAAACGCATGTTAAATGTATGACATCTTTCTTATAGTACTGGCATATGATTTTACTAAAACACTTGTAGTGTTTTTCTTAGTGAATGAAAAATATAAACTTGGTATTTTTATATAGCTATTAAGATGGCCTATAAAAACCAAAAAAAAAAAAAATAGTTAATTTTCGGCAAAATTCATAATTTTAGTGTAGTTGGATTCCCCTTAACTTAAGGGTTTCAATGTTACTATGTTATCAAATTGCTTTGACGATAAATGAAATGAAATTGGCTAATTTAAATTGCAAAAAAATAACAATTAAGGGAATAATGGCAGATAGGGCAAGAGGAAAAATGCGCAATCAACTTTTAAACAAAGTTCAGGGGGCCAGAACAGAGACAGAATCTCTAAATCTTATTTTATTTAGGATCTTACATGTCTCCACCTTTTTCCAAGTCTTAAGAACCTTAGTGTAAAGTAGTTGATACACGTTAAATCTGACGAGGACTAAAATCCTTACGCTGGAGTGGTGTTTAAACCTGTGGGAATGAATTGTCATCTTACCCGGTCACTTAATCGTAATTCAAATGTTCTAATACCATAGTAAATACCTTCTATGAATTTCCAATGAAGATGTTTTATGACGGGGCATTCATCGCGATTTTATCTAACTGTTCTTTTGGGTTCTTTGGGGCCAGAATGGCAATTCTTTCCAACCAACTCAAGAAGAAGAACGTGGTTATGTAAATTAGGAATCATATATATGCATATTGGAAGTTAGCTTTAGCTAGGTCTATGTGCAGAAGTGATTGCAAAGCAGGAAGTGAAGTCGCTAAATAAAGAGGTAGCTGTAAAGTGATTTGAGATAAAGTTTAGAAGAATCCTATGTCGGGTAATTAGCCTAGCCGTGCCGGTACAGACGAACCAAAAGTGGGTCCGAGACCAAAAGGAACATAGTCGGATTAAAGCCACAGCATAAGTGATAAGGACCGTATCTGTCAATCTAGGGTATAGCGGTAAGCGAATTTATATAGGCTATAAGGAAAGTACGTATATTAGTGAGATAGGAATTAATTTATAAAGTTAGTTTTTCAGTGGTCGATTGCGCGATTATTTGGTAATACGTGTTGCGTCTTATATTCTGGATCATCCTCCTTAGATTATTATTGTTGTGCATTGTGTTTAAAAAATAAGATCTTAATAAACAGATTTTAGTATGAATGATTTGAGTGGTTTTTCGTTCTTCCGAACAGAAACAGGTCGCGTTGATAGTGTAGAACGTGTCTCTCCACGAACGGGGGCTTCAGAGTTTAACATGAATTCTTATATGTACCTTTATGCTCACCATTATCCACACATTACTTGACAGTTGATTATGACCTTTATCCTTTAAATAATGAATAAATATTATATTTAAATCTCTCTCAAATTTTATATAATATTGCAAGATCTGTATTATGAGATTAAATCAATCATACAATGATACAATATTTTTTTTTCGAAATAAATATCTGACTTTTCACGAAATCGTAGCTATTTTTGTGAGATATGCAAGTCAGTCAATGAAGTAGCAACTGGATCCTCATGATTTGAGTTTCAAAAATATATTTTTGGAAGCTTTTTCATTTTTCTGTGTGAAAAATCTTTCTTTTGCTGAGCCTAGAGCTAAGCGAAGGATTTTAGGTCGTGGTACGTATATCTTAAAAAAGATATATTTTAAAAAGGTAAAAATGTCCTTTGGGAATATCGGATGGAAAAGTTAAAATATCCAGAAACATTTTTAGATACTAATATTATTTTCTGGAATCTAGAAAGTATATGTAGTCTTTAAATTTTAAAATTTGTAACTTTTTCTTTTTTTTTTAAATTGTGGTCTTATTTTTGATATGTTTGTCTATTTTTAAAAGGAATACGTGGATTTTTATAAAATTGTTTTCTTAAGATGTAAAATGCAGTCAATTTTAATATTAGTTTAGTTTCAGATCTTGAAGACAAGAACTTCATTCATATTTTCAGATGACGAGAATGGATAAAAAAAAATGACAGCTGGTGGATGGTGAAATAATAATGAAGAACAGCTTACAATTGTTATTGAAATAAAAAGTACAGTTGGATCTCAATTTACCAAACCCCTATTTAACGAAAAATAAACTCCGAATCAACAAATTATTTCATCAACTGTATTTTTATTTGTTAGTTTGTCTAAGAAAAAATTGTACTTTTTTTTTAAATAACATATTTTGTTTGTCTGGAACAAAAAAAAAGGCATTTTCTTGAAAGTTGCACATTTCGGCAGGAAAGGGTGAAGATCATTATTAAATTTTACAGGTGCAGATGTGAGTCCTGAGTGTTTCCTATATCCTATCAGTTTTTAAGGTGCGTTGGAAAGTTAAAATCTTATATTTCTTTGACAATTTGAGATTTTCATATTTTCAGATTGTATAGATTTTAACTTTTCTAAGAATACCTTACTTAACATCTAGGGTAATTAGAAGGCCCTAAAAAACCTATTTTTAAATAATCTTTGAAACAGGGCCACGCCCATTTGAAAGGCGAAAAATGCAAACAACATACTTCGTTTTTGCTTAAAATTTTAACGTCTGATATAAACCAAAATATGTATCTTATATTGTAAATTTAGCTCTTTATTTTTTTATTTCCTTATCTATTAGAAATACCACCCACACATTGTATATATTAAAATCAATTTATCTCAAAATGTAAATTTTGATGTTCGAGATTTACCTTTTCTTAGAAACTACTGTTCACAGATATGTAAATTATTTATGATATATTTATAATGATGTGTAATAAATACTGAAATGAGCTTTTTGTAAGAAACTCAAATATTTATTTTTTACAAATGTTTATGCGAAAAACGGGACAAATTTCACTATGTTTGATAAAATACCTTATAAATTATGAAAAAATTCAAAATTAGCTAAAAGCTTATTTTAGTGTAATGCGAAAAGTGTACTTTAATTGTATGAAAAATTTCAAGCATGTACATGTAACTGATTTTGAGAAAAGGTACATCGAACACAACCAATTTAACATTGTCATTATAGAGAGAATAAAGGTTTCCAACTCCTCTTAACGGGACAAGAAATTCATTTCTTATCTCATTCCCCTCAAAAATGCAGGGGATATTTTGAATGATTATGTTACATTTGATTACGGACGGCCTATGTGCTCAACTAGAGTTGGGGAAATTTGTCAGAACCCAGGAATAGTGAATCTAATGCAGAGATTGATAATGGAATTCTTTTTCAAAATTATTACATTTTTATATAATGCTTTATATTTTCTGAAAAATAAGAAAACTTACTTTATGCAGTAGGATATAAATGGAGCAGTATTCTTTTCTCTGCATACAATCGAAAAAAAAACCCCAACTCTATTGAATCTAGAATCAAGAAGATTGCCAACTGTCTTTAGTCAGTATTTGAAAAATTCCAACTATATATAACTGATGCGTAATATTTCTCTAATAGTATTTTTAGCTGTTGAATAAAAAGTGTGTTATTTCTAACTGTAGATAATTTTTGAGTAGTCCTTATTGTACGACTTTAAAAAGGTAGCTGCCAAAATTTTGTAATTGGTCTAGATCCGATTAAAAAATAACCTCAAATTAAAGAGCACAAATGCTCGGTCCCGATGTATTCGTTCAATCGGAATCCAACCGTACTTGCATATGATTGCGTAGAACGGAAGTTTTATAAAACTATTGATGATTCCATTTATATAGTTTTTCCTGGTTTTCCAGGACACTATCTTCTCCTCTTACTTTGAAATTAGAAAACCAACTAATGAAGAAGTTTTTTTATGTTGTACATAGCGTTCAGTAATTTTTAACTCTCTTAATTAAAATCAGGAAAAAGTAATATTTTTCATTATGCTTTTATGATGGGTAAAAAAAAAAATTTAAAAGTAATTTTTGCGCTTTTATATCAGTTGTGAAAATTCAAAAAAATCAAACACATATAATAAGCTTCCATATAATTCTCTCAAAATTCAGTCATAATTGTACAAGATAAACAAAAAAGATCTTGCCGTTTTTAATGACCCAAAAGCACATGACATACAAACTGCATAGCCTATTGTTAGTCTTCGAAGTAATCACTATCGCAATCCAGCACCTTCTGCCAAAGTGTCTCCAGTTGTTCAATCCCCTTGGGGTAAGACTCGGGGGAAGGGACGCAAAGAAGTCCATGAGAGCTTGGCGAACGTCTGCTTCATTAGTGAAGGATTCATCACGAAGATGATTATCCAGGGAATGGAAGAGGTGCTAATCTGGTGGTGCAAGGTCAGGTGAGTAAGGAGGATAGCACAACGTCTCCCAAGCAAGTCGCTGTATCGTATTCCTGGCCACCCGAACGACATGCGGCCTCGCGTTATCAGGCAATAAACGTACACCTATTCGATTAACCTGTGCTGGCTCCTTCTGATGCAGTGCCTGTTGTACACGTTCCAATTGCTGCGAATACAGGTTCACAGTGACCATTTGGCACGTTGATAGCAACTCATAGTGAACCGTTTGACGACAAGTCCACCAGACACAAGCATAATCTTGCGAGGGTGCATAAGTAGTCTTGCGTTGTGCGGGACAATATCTGGGGTGACAACCAATGTGTGGAACTCTTGGGTGTGTCAAAAAGGGCCCACTTCTCGTCACTGGTTAGTACCCGATTGAATATGGATGCACTACGGTGGTGAGAAAGCATCGATAAACAGGCTGCAACTCGTTGTTGCTTATGGACTTCCAACAGCGTTTGAGGAACCCACTTGCTCAGCCTGTACGTCTGACCTAAGCGGTGCAGATGAAGTTTAACCCTTTCACTGAAGTGCTGAATTGTCTGGCAAGTTCACCACACGTTTGATTACTGTCCTCAATGGCCGCCTGCAGGACTTCGTCATCCAAAGTCCGTGGTCATCCTGTTAGAACATTATCATAGAGGGATAAATTTCTCAACTTGAATTTTTGAAACCAATGCCTTGCCATACGTTCATTGACATCACTATCCCCAAAAGCTTGACATATTCGGCGACTTGATGCAGCGGCTGATATGCTCTCTTTGAAGCCGTACAATAAAACACCCCGAACGAGCTCCTTCGATACGTCTATTTCGCTTAGGTACTGTACGAGTTCCGATTAAAGAATGTGAGCAGTGGACCTGCGTTTATAACAACTGATATTCCTACTCTCGACTGACGGCTTATCAATCACGTCTTACACGAATTTGCACACTTATTCTCACTTCAATCATCCCTAGGCTAATGCATCCATTTCAACCTATTTAAGATAACAACTCCAGCTCCTTGTCTCACACTATACCAGTTAGATTATTATAGAATGGAATTAGTATTTCTGATAAAATACAGATTTCACTCAATCTGAATAGATAGAATGAATCTGAATAGATTCATTTAATTTTGGCAGTAAACTCGCTATGAAAAACAGAGAAATATGTTTATTCTGTAAAACATATTACTCCATAATGTTTAATAGAAGTTAATTTATTCTCTACATCTTTAATCTAAAAAACCGGAGTTCTGTAGTGGAAGTCTTGGGAAAAAAATGTTGCTTATGTTACTAATAAGTCTGGTGTTGGGAAGTGTGTCTGGAACAGTAAATGGAATATATGTTGTTTATGTTAAAGCTCTCAACTCTCCTAATATAATTTATATTTAATTTTTATTTTAATGATGATGAATTAATTTAAGAAGAAAAAAGCAGTACTTCATGCAATATTGAATTGTATAGGCAAATAATTAGTACGGTTCAAAAAATATTTTAGTGTATTTTTAATTCATATTCTTAAAATATATTTATGCCTTATATACTTGTAAACATAAAATTATTTTTACAAAGTATTCTGCAACAGATAATACAATTACTGTATTTTTGGGTTAAAAAAACCTTTTTCCTCTGAATAATTGAGAACTAATAAGTAGTTTCTACATAAATACTCTTTTTGTGAAAAAAATTCCCTCGTTTTTTAATAGTTCTGTTAAGGGCTGTAATTCATCTTACTTAAAGTTTTTTTCATGTAAAAGCAAACGGTTTTGAAAGAATTTCTCTAAGACAACTCAGGTTACAATAATATCAAAAAAAAAATCTATTGAAATATTTTTTTTCAATATAAAAACACATTTGGCAAAAAAGTGTATTAGTATTCGGGTAGGTTATTTTTTCAAAAGGGAAAAATAATTCTTTTGTTTCCATGATTGTTTTCGTTACTTGAAATATTTAAAGAGATATATATATATATATATCAAATACTTTTGCAGAATGATTGATTATTTAAATGATTATAAATATACTGAGACATTAGAAATATGTACTTAGATTTTTCAATCCCTTTCCGTGTTTCTTAATACTATGTTTATTGATGTTTGGAAAATTTTATTCGAAGATTATAGGTAATGGATTTCATTACACATCAGTTCTGATGTTTCACACTTCTGAAAGTTGTCAACTTCTTTTTTATGATGGATAAAATTATATAACATTCATTTCTCTCTAAGCTTACTTAAAGTTAAATTACAATTGGATCAAAATAAAAACAGTGAGGTTAATATGTTTTATAATCAGCAAGATATGCATACAAGCTCAATATTTTTGAATATTACCAATAGTACGGGATAGAATGTGAAAATATCTTAAATCCCACTCATGGTTTATAAGTTTAAAAAACGAACGAGAAAGTATGTTAAAAAATATTTGTTTAAAAATATAGAAAAACTATTTTATTTACATCACTTTAAACAATTAGTTATTTTATACGCGGATAAAAATATTTAAGTCCCATCTCCTTTTGTAAAATTATTTTACTTTCACAAATAAGTTTTTTTTTAAGAACAATACTGAAAAAACTTCAAAATCCTAGATGATGGAAATTGATTTTGTTTTCGAATACGTTTTTTATGATAATGTTTAATTATGTAAAGCAGATAATTTTGAATTTATTTTTTAAAAATATATTGGATACTATAACAAAATAATTACATTGGGTATACCACCATATTGCCTAATTTTAAAAAGAAATCTTCAAATGGAAGCATTTTAAAAGCTGATATTATACTTCCAATACTGCACTGCTGGCCACCGTAAATGCAACACCAAGAAAGACAAGAGATAACACAACAAATTTATTTTGTAGATAATATGTTGACCAAGTATCACAAATGATTACATTTATAGACTTCAGTTAAGTGTGGTTCCTGCTAGAATCAGTAGCCAGAGTAACCACCATTGTTGCATATCACCACTGCCACACGCCTCGGCATTGATTCAAACAGGCTTTGGATGTGTTCTTGGGGTACAGCAGACCAAGCAGCTTCCACACGTTGCCAAAGTTGATGGGGTGTGGAAGCTGGGGGTGTAATCTGGGTCAATCGTTGAGCAACCATGGACCACATGTTTCCTACCGGATCTTTAGCCAGCCGGCCAGGGAAGCAATTCAATCTGGTAATTGACGAAGAACCTTTGGACAGTGCGTGCCCCGTGTGGTCGCGCATTATCCTGTTGAAAATTGCTATGGCGAATCCCGGAAGGTAAGGAAGGACAACTGGCTCCAACACCTCGGAGATGTAGCGCTGGCTGTTTAAAATACCGATAATGCGCACTAGAGGAGTGTGCGAGAGTGATATCCAGTATAACCCCATACCATAATACCCGGTGCAGGATTATTGTGGCGGTGCATAACGCAGCTGCTCAGCATCCTCTCTCCACGGTGTCTCCCGACTCGACTCCGACCATTGTGGTGTTGCAGACAGAAAATACAGCTTCATTCCATTCTGCTACCCACATCCTTCTTTTATTTCACCATTGGCGGCGGAGACGTCTGTGGTTCTGCGTCAAAGGTAGACCAAACAATGGACGTCTTGCGGACAGACCACTCTACTGTAAACGGAGTCGAATGGTACGCGCAGACACTGAATGATGTGTTACAAACTCAATGTGCTGTACTATGGTTCATGATGTGACTGAGTGATCCGTCACTGCCATGCGCACAATTTGCCTGTCCTCACGTGAAGTGGTTCACTGAGATGGATGTGATCGACCACGTCGGTCTGACGTACCATCCTGTATCCAACGGTCACATATCCGCATTAGAGTTGTTTGGTTTCGTCCAACACGACTACCGATTTCCCTGAAAGATAATCCACATTCTCGGTAGGCCACAATCCTTCCTCTGTCGAACTCGGATACTTGATTAAAAGCAGATAGCTGTTTTCTACGAGAAATAACTGTTCGTTTCTTTGAAAAACACAATTGCCAAAATTGAAAACGTCGAAAACTCCAAGCCTTAAATAGGTCTTTGAGGTGGCGCCACAGGCGCGCGTGATGTGTGTCTGAGCTGAAATTCTAATCATTTGCATATCTCACCTCCGCTAATGCATGTTGTAAATTTCATGTTATTTGCATGCTTCCTTCAGGGTGTTGCATTTACGGTGGCCTGAAGTGTATTTTATTTTTCAGCATAATGTTTAACTGTTTTTTTTTTTTTGCGGAATAAAATTTGCGTTTTCTTTAGCTGCATCTTATTTTTTTTTATTTCAAACTCTTTTCAGTGTGACATTTTAATAACATGTACACTATCATAACTCTGATGTTATCAAAGAGTTCGAAAGTTTCCTTCCATTCCTCTAAAAAATTGTAATTTTCAAATTTCTTCCCCATCCCTTCTTTCTACAATTTCTTTTCAATTTACCAGAATATCGGCTTGCATTTTAACCCAATGAGGACCATGATGACGTATATGCGATCTCTTCAGGGAACACAGTATCATATGTAAGATTATGTTTTTCCCATTCTGAAGTCTGTGATCCGGTGTGATCTTAACTTAGAACTTTGAATTTGTAATGATTATAAACTCTAAATTTTGCTGTATTTCTTTACAGTAATGATTTTATAGGAATTTTTAAATGAAGTTAGGCTTAACACAGGAAAAATGGACTTTTCTTGAGCGGGTTAAGTGAAATTTCAACAATTTTCCCCTATAACCATATATATATATATATATATATATATATATATATATAGATAGATATATATATATATATGCATGTATGTATAACTTCCAAAAGAAATTACTGGGAGATGTAACATATCTGGTGTTTTTACCCATTCAAAAATGTATTTATCTAACTCGGAAACTGGAGGAAATTGAACATCAATACATTCATGAAATTCTTGCCAACTGCGATAACAGTTCACATAATACCGTGACACGATAACGCATTATTTATTCAATATGTTATATGTAAATGAATTTCATGAATAAAACATTTAATTATATGAATTTCTATTGTTTCTGTTTTCTATTCATAAATATCAATCTTATCAATTTTCATTCAGTTTGGATGCTGCCTATCCGGTATAGTGGTTCTGGCTGAGGTGCCGTAGTATCTGGGTTCAAATCCCGGATAAGGCATGGATGTTTGGGTTGTAATCCTTATCATCTTTGGGATGTGGGCTTGATGCTTACTTCTATGTACGCACCGTGTGATACTTTATGGTGCACGGTGTTATAAATGTTTTCAATAAAAAAAATTTAAAAAATCCATTCAGATAACGAAATCTTTCTGTCTCGTCTATTTACAACTATTTAATAAAAAAGCAAAAGTCATTCGCAAACACTGTCAATGTTCTTTTATTGCAATCGAAAACCTTCGGAATAATTTTATGCACAGTAATGCTCTGAAAAGATCTTACTTCGGAAAGACGTTTGTATACATCCGTGGCACTCAACGTTTTGACTGAGAGAGACGCTTTCATACGCCGGTGCCACGCCGGTTTAAGTCGTATTGCAGCTTTAACGTCAAACTATGGTATTATTGAATTCAATGCATTGTTATTGTATGGAAGGGGAGGGCACGATGAAAAATATGATTGAATATTGGGTCGTAAATATTGAATGTTTGAGAAGCACTGATACAGTGAGAATACTAGTACTAGTGTTTTTAAGAGATATAGTATAGTAGCTTGTTCCTTGTACTGAAATACGTTTCATTCCTACACTTTCTCAGTGATGAAGGTGAGCATTTTTCTTTGTATTCAGGGATCAAGATCAAATTATTCTATAAGATTACGTTTTAGCAAGACAATGTGCAATTTATTACTTGAAAAGAAATAGAAAGGGAAAGATAACCCAAAACAGCTGAATATAATTCTCCCCCATTGTACTGTAAATTAAAAATTGTACTGTTTAAAATTACATCATTCTATAAATTGTGTGAGTGTGCATATATATATGCACACACGAGCAAAATCTTCACCCATTTGAAAAAAAAGTGTGAGCATGAAATTATTTCGTAAGCATGGGAGAATGTTTTTTTAAAGATATATGAAACATTCTTCATAGCATGCAGAGTATACTTATAAAAAGCAAACATTTAGGGGTTTTCTGCTCCACAATCATAAAATAAAAAGTAGTACAATAAAAATTGAAAATTGAGATAAAATGTATCAATTTTCACATTTTGTAAAGTATTAATCTTAATTATATATACAATAAAAAATATGAATTTTTTTGGAATATTTTGGGCAAAAAATTGATTGCTTAAGCATTAAAGAATGTACAACGGTCACATTTGATGAGTGATCACAATTGTGAACATATGGGCGCAATGTCCAGTCATGGGTTCGATTCCTTTTGCCACTTAAAACCCGTTATGTAGGACTTATGCACATACCATTTCTTGAGTCTGAAAAGTAACGATGATATGATGTAGAACTTTGGATATATAGTGGCGTACTTGCACAAATATCATCCTTGTCATTTGATATGACTAAATAAATCCGATGTCAATAGTCCTCAGAATGCTTCAAAGAGTGACATAAATAAAAGTTCCCCAAATGAACTGAAAGAAAAAATAACATTATTATATATTGCTAAATCGTCAAATGGTAATTACCCCTCTAAAAGTTTATGTCTATAAGGCATCTGACTAGATTCAAGGACTACTTTTCCAAAAAGTGATTTTCAGAAGTCATTCATGGCTTAACAGACTATTTCATAAACTTACAGAGGCTTGATTAAGTAATAAGTAACATGTATCCTCCATTGTTTTAGAAAAAAATATAGTATTTTTATTTTAACAAAAAGTTTAATGTTAAGAAAACACCATAAATAAAAAATACATTGGACATTATGTAGCTATTTTGTTGATATATTTCTTGATACATCTGAAGTGTCACAAACTACACGGTAAAAAATATTCTGAGAGATAGATATTTTATAAGTATTCAAATTTGATGCTAATGACTTTTTGTCAAAACTAACGGGATCATAACATAAGTATTAGAGATTTCTCATCTATATTTACTAAATTGTTTCGGAGACATCTCATTTTTTGCATACAAATTATCTCGTAAAAATTTCCTTCTTCAAAAAAAAAATCATTTAAAAAAATCTTTGTATAAGTTATATGAAATAAATGTTAGAAAAACACACACAGCTTAAAATCTCCAGTTTTATATATTATTTTTTTTCTACCTCAATACTTTTATTTTTATTTTTTCCCCTAATAATTCTAACATCAAACACATAAAAAACACTTTCAACCTATCGGATGCCTTAAACATTGAAAACGCCAAGCAAGAATTTGCCAGTAGAACTAGGTGAAAAAATTACTTTCACAAGTATGTAAATACGTCAAATGAATCTCGAAAATACTACGAAGAAACACATTAATTATTTATCTCATTGAAAATTTTGAAAAATTAATAATGATTTTAATAATTTCTCTTGATACATTGCATATGTTTTTCGCTTACTGATTCTTCCCATGCAGATAAAAACTGTTGCTAGAAACATATTCCTAAAAATATACCAAAAAAAATAAAATTGTAGTTAATGATATATTTTTAGGGAAAAAAAAAGGAATGTATGATTCATTCATAGAATAATTATATGATATTACAATTACGAAATCCTACTCAAAATAGAGTTTTCTGTCTTTAACAAGCATTTTCTTTAATGCTAGAAGTAGCCAAAATTAAAATTAAAGGAAAAAAAACATTTAATTGCCGAAATTTAAATTGTTCTGCGTCTAAATATATCTATTTTTCTCTTTGTTTAGTTGCAGAATTTATAATTTTAATTAGTTATTTCGGAGTTGGGTATTTAATATATTAATGTGCCTAAAATTGCTTTTCATTTTTTTGAATCTTCCAGATAATTACTCATAAATATAAATCTAACTGTTTAATGATTCATAAAAACACAAAATAATATTTTCAAAATAAAATGAAAATGTTTTAAACCCCATTTTATATTCATATCATTACAAATACGAAACAAATAACTTAAAATTTTCTCGAATCCATTGTATTTGAATAATATTTTGACTTCTATTTCAATTACTTAACAAATTTTATTCGAATACTATGATTTATAAATATAAAGGAATAATGAAATATTTATTACTTCATGCTATAAAATGAGATTTGCTCTCATTTTTATTGAATTAAAATGTTATTTTTCCTTATCAATTAAGAAATTAATTTCATTTTAAGATACATTATACTGATTTGCATTCCTTAGTGGAGTAAATCAATATGATTCCTGTTTTTAAAAATTCTGTTAAAAGTAACCTATGTCGAAAACAAAATGAACTTTTTGCTAAAAGAATTTAAGAATTTAATATAGTTGGAATACACTAAATGTGCAAATATATCACACAAAAGTTCCTTACGAAATATACATTTTGTAATCACGATGTTAGATAAATAGGATAGAATACACATTTACATCTATTTTCGAAATTTTGAAACATTTTAAACGATATATTTATAGGTTTGTGCCCCAGCAAATGTAAAACATTGCATTCAAAAAACACTTATTTTAGAATTAAAGAAATACTTTTACTTTTTAAGCTAAAAAAAGAAGAAACAAGAGTAATATAAGAAAATTAAATCGATTCCTACTTCGGTCATCAAAGAAAATTTTATTTTAGTTACTTTTTATTAAATAGTTACAAGTAATATGCATATGTATATACATATCACAAAATCACAATATCAAGTGACAAAATAGAAATTGATTTTCCTTGCAATTTTCCATTTTCCTTTCAACATAGGGTATTGGACTAATTTCTCTGTTTGTTCGTTACTATTAATTCATTCATTAAATTTAAATATTCCAATAAAATAGTATAGTAAAAAGAAATCACATACTCAGAAATTAGGCCATCCTTGGAAGGATTTGAGCCTATGAACTTTAGATTAGAAGCCTAATGCGATATCCATTGCGCTACAGGGAGACAACGAAAGATTTTCCTTTCTATATATTCTATTGGAATATTATTTTTGTTTTTACTATTTATATTGATTTTTAAAAAATATCTAATGAATTAATATTTAAAAAACTGTATTAACATTAAGTGTCATCCACTACAAGTTTGTAAAAATGTATTAGAATTTGAATGGATGAATAGAAATTATTTTACTATTGATTGAAAATTTAAACAAGATATAGATATATATATATATTGTTTAAGATTCTTAAATAGCATATAGCAAATATTTTTTGAACAAGATAATAAAATATGATAAATATATTTCTATTATTGAATTAGTATTATAAAAGAAACTTATATTTTCCATAATAACGCTCATTAGCAGCAAGTTAAAGGCTTACTACAAGGTGGACCAGCTAGCAACTGCTTAGCAAATATTTACTTGCATTTTTATGAAAATGAAAGTATAAGTTATGAATCTTGTAACTTTTTCAGATACATATATGACTTAATTATATTTAGTAATATATGAGACTTTGTTCCTAGCTTTAATTATTATCCCCACTATTTAAAATTATTAAAAACTAATTATAATAATGAGTCAGCTAACTTTTTGGACCTTCAATTAAACGTTAAGAATAATTTGCTAATTTTAATGTTTTTGATAACAGAGACTTATTTGATTTTGATATTATAAAAATGCCTTTCTGGAGATAGTAACTTACACCTATCAATATTTAGAAATATTATAAAAAGAAACAATGATTTAGTTACTGATAACATTTTAAAACTAGGTAATTTTGTGAAATTTTGCAATAATTGCTTAGATTACAATTATCCAAGTAAATTTATTTTTAAATATGTTTCTATTTCAAATTAAATCTATTTTTATCTTAGTTCAATATTTTATTTAAAATTTCTTCTATTTAGTTTTTTAAATTTTTTTAAAAGTATTTTAAGCGCTCATTTTAATTGCAATATAACTATCTGACATATAATTATCCAAGTAAATTTACTTTGAAATATATTTCTGTTTGATATTACCTATTCTTAACTTTTTTCATTTTATTTTTAATTTCTTATGTTTAGTGTATTTTAAAATATCTTAGTTGTTAGTTTAATTGCAAAATAACTTTCCAGGTGGCCTCACAGTCTCTTCCTTCTTGTGTTGATTATCCATTCCTTCACGTCATTTCACATGGGATCTTAACGTAGACGATTGATTTGATTTGCAAAGTTTTTATTTTACATGTATGTTTTTATCCTTATTTTTCTGTAAAAACTTTTTTTATTATTCTTCTCCTTGAGAGATTCATAATTTTTCTCTTTTCTTAATTTCATTTTACTGTATATTCAGGTTCATCATAAACGTTTTAGAATAGGCTTAATTTTTCAACATAGGTCTATTTTTTTTTTCCTATTTTGTCGAAAATTTCTGCTGTACGGGGAACATTGGATCCATAAAGCATTGCTAACCCTAAATCACTGGCCCAATATAGTGACAGCTTAAGAAATCATAATAGGTCTCCAGAGTTTAGTCCAAAAACTTTTTTGTACCTTCATTTGTTGTGTCTTGTGAATTTCAATTTCTTCCTTCTTTAGCACTGTAGGTTCTATAGTTTCTTCACTTTTATTTTATTATAATATATATATATATATATGTGTGTGTGTGTGTGTTATAACATTATATTTATAGGTAGATAATTGAACTAATAATAAGAATTGAAAAATATATGCATCTAGCAATCTTTCTATAATTACTTTAGTAGAAATAATTTTATACTTATTGTTAATCTGCAATTCGATCAGCATTGTTATAAATTTGAATCTGTATATTTGGATTTTGAATCTGAAACAAATCTGATTATTGTTAACTGAGTCATCCTTATCTGAGCATTTTTTATTGTACATTCAGTAGTATTCAATAGCATGGAGAGGTGAGTCTCGATTCCGAAATCTTTGACGCCAACGAGTGGTTGAAAATAGAGCATTAGGCTTATGAAGCCAGGGATCATGCATGCTAGATTTTAACAGTACACCTAAAAGCCCAGACTTAAATCTTATTGAGCTTCTTTGCCTATTTTGGATTAAGACGTAAAATGCATCAACACACAGCACCAACGAACCTTATTGAGTTATGAACAGCTTTAGCTAATATTTGGCGATTCTTTGCCTTGGAACATTTACAGAAACTTGTTGAATCTTTGCCTCGTCGTGTGGAAGCCGTTATCAAGGTCAGAGAAGGCCAAACTCGTTGCTAGATAGGTATCCCTAATTCAGTAGTACTTCAGTGTATTAGCGTTAATTGAGACAGAATTCATAATGTATTCAAATAAGTACTAGATATCACATTCTGCAATACTTATTTCTTAAAGAGTTACATTTAAAGAAATTGTTTCACATTGAGATAATGTAAGTTTTTCTACTAACAGCAATAGAACATATGTAACGTAAAAATAATAGAAAAAAAGAAATTATTATTTTTTTTTATATATTTTTATTTATTTACTTATTTTTTGTTTCAATATTTACAAGTACATTAAATGAGTTTCCATTATTATCAGATCCGACGTATAAGGGGAACTTCTTACACAAAAATAAGATCGAAATTTGCGAGTGCACATTATACGCCCGGTGTAAAAATGATAGCTTTAAAAATTAAAAATAGTTTTCTGCATTGATAAGAATATTGTTTATTTAAAATAAATGACATACCTAATAAAATTATAGAGTTGTAGTTCTAAACTATGCTATTTTTCAAAAATTTTTAAACCCAATAAAACCAAAACAATAAATTTTTGGGGTTTTTAAAAATAAAAATATCTTTTTTAAGTTTTAAAATTTTTTAAAAATTTTATTCATTATGCCAATTTTTTTGGGCATTTTAAAATGAAAAAATTAAAAATTATGAATTTTTTTCCAAAAAACATAACTTAATAACTTTTTATTTTTTTTTTTTTTTTTATTTTTTTTTTATTTTTTTGGTTTTTTAAAAAAAAAAGAAAATTAAATTTTTTTAATTTTTTTTTTTAAAATTTTTTAAATCAAAAAAAAATTATTTGTTTTTTTTTTTTAAATTTTTATTATAATTCCCGTTTAATCATTTGAAAATTAAAATTTTTAAATTTTTTTTTTTTAAAAATTTTTTATTTTAAAATTTTGAAAATGCTCATTCTTGTTTTTTTTTCTTTTAAAAACCTTTTTGGGCCAATCAGTAGATATACATGTGCGTGTGTGTATAGAGAAAAAGAAAGAAAAAGAAATGATGTCTTCTTTATATGTCATATTTTAAAAAATGCTTTTTAATAATAAATTGTGAAAGTACTTATCGTATTGTAAGTAATTGTTAAATTACTGTTGTTAATTATTGATTAAGTAATGATATTTTGTTCGAAATATTTAAAGAAATTTACATTGTTTTTTTTTTTTTTTTTAAATTGTATTTTCATTTTTTTCCAATAGTCTAAAATTATTGTAAATTCTAAAATAAACTGAGAAGATACAACAATGAAACATGTTCCTAACATAAGGAAAATTAAATATAGTTCATCTATCTCAGAGAGATATTAAAAAAAATTACCTGTTTAACTTTTTTGAGCAATTATTTTTGGTGCGCAATTATATTCAATTTTCTATAAAAATTAATACTCGAAATACTCTCATTTAAAATAATCAACTGAAAAATTTGTAAATTTTGGACTTTTTTATTACTTTTTTTTTAGAAAAATTAATGTTTAATTTTTTTTAGAAATTAAAAGATTTACGCTTTCCATCGGAAACCTAAAATATAAGATAGTAAAAATGATTGAGTGAGAATACAGTATTTTAATTTATTAATATTATTTTTCATTCATCATATAATGATGCAATGATCTAACTCTGTAAGATTTTTAAAAAAAAAACACAATAAGCATGGCAGAAAATAAAAAACGCATTGAAATTTGAGAAAATTTGGCGGATTGTTCATCAAGTTTTGATTGAGTGTAAAAACGCATTGGGCGGAATAACTTTATCATGAATTTGGAATCTAGAAAAAGAAACAAAAACAAAAAAAAACGTTTAAACGTTTTTTAAAAATTATTTTGAAAAATATGTTGTTTTTTTTTTATCACAATCATCAATATTGAGTAGATTTATGTACCGAAAATGAAGTATATCCATGTACCTTTCTAATTTACACCAGATATTTTTCAATTCCTACTATTAGCTCACACGATCTATATATTTATTTATTTATCTTGTTGAAATTTTCAATCGTTAATAAAATTCATTTTAAAGCGCTCAATTGAGCTGAAATTTTATATACATGATTATTTTGGATGACAATACAATAATTTAATTATAATTAATAAAAATTAATTGATTAAAACTAATTATTTTATTTTTAATTACAAATACACATTCATGTTGGTATCAATTTTGGCGACTTGTATCAAAACTTGAAAATGTTTTTTTCTGTAGTTTTAAAGCATTCATTTGAATTGAAATTTTATATACACGATTGTTTTGGATGACACTACGATACTTTAATGATAATGAAAAATTAATTACCACTTAATGTTGCGATTCTGCCCTATGTATATACGTATTTATAGTATTTGTAACTATTTAATAAAAAGTAGATAAAAATAAAAATTTTCTTTGTTGATCTTAGTAGGAATAGACTTAATTTTTTTTTATATTACTTGTTAAAACTGGAAAGACTTTAACGAAAAATCAATTATCTGAAAGTCGTGTAGGTAATTTACACAGAATTATTATAATAATTATAATTTATTACTTAATACCTAGAACTATTCAAATATTTTGCAGTATTTTACATTTTTTTTTTATTTCCTTAAATAATTTAAACAGAATGTTGAATATTACATTTGATGCAGGAAAATTGTATACTTAATTAATGTCGAATGAAAATGGATACTCATGTCTTCGAAATCAGTTGAGGTTATGCATCTCGTGGTTTGGTTACAGACTGAAGTGCTTAATCTTGCGTCGGTGAGAGACAGATGACCAGAAAATGATTGATGATTGGTTCCGCCATAGCTATTTATAACTCTTCTCCTGCGAAACGAAGTCATGCCAGTTGGTCCCTCGTGCACCACTTAGTTATGAATAGTATTCATTCGGAATCCGTTGCTGATGAGTGAAATATTCACGTTCTTCTATTTCTTGGCATGATTAATTGGATTAATAGGGTTATTAATAGTGATAGATGTATGGAGTATAAAACTTGAGGTATGTGTAGGAGTGTTTCTTTAAATTTCAAAACTATTCTAAGCCGAAGTGATAGGAAATAAAGCTGTAATCTTGCGAGCCTTACAGCAGTAACTATAAATGCTTATGTGTGACTGTGTGCGCGTGTGTGTAATAACTTAAACTAATATCTACTCTAAATTAGAAGCTTCAGTATTTATAACATCTAATTCATAAATCCGAATACTCTGTTTCGAAAAGCGTCTCATTGATCTTTTTCTAAAGAATTGAAAGCATTATGTTGATAGATTTATTACTGAATCTTTAGACCTGGAATTTTTGATAAATTTCTTAGCAATTCTAAGAAATACAATAGCATTAATTGATTTCTCGTATCTTATTATTCGGTTTTCAATATTCCCTAAACACACAATGATGTCATTTTTATAAATAACGAATTCAACTACTAATGCAATTTAATTTTTTGTCCTAGCTGAATTAGAAGTATCTTTAATATATATATATATATATATATATATATATTAAATGCATAATCAAGTGCATGTAAAACAATTCTCATTTCTGCTCGAAAACTGTGTTTGCAGTGTAGTCGGAAAAGAAAACACTAAAAATCTCAGGATTGAAAATGGGTAATGCGACTAGATGGATTTTCAAAACCTTATTTTGCACTAATGGAAGTCGTCGAATTTGGTGAGAACCCCACGAAACCTATAATCCATCTTTTCTTACTCACGCAGTGAAGGGTATTTTGGGAGTGTCTTGGGTATTTTCTGTTGTAATAGAAGTGCTGCCTTGGTGTTCATCGAAGATAAGCAAACAGCCGTGAGATACCTAGATATACTGGCAAATTAAGTGCACCCTGCAATACTGCATTTTTATCCTGTTGTCGACGGATACTTCATGGTCGATAATTTCTCTATACATTGTGCCTGAAGTGTTCTGACTTCCACCACTATCCCTGGTCACCATATAGCCAGGATCCTAGCTGCACAGAAAAAGTGTGGCATATGGTAGAAAAATGCATCCGGCAGCACTTTCCTTTTTCATCTAACTTACATGGTATTTAGTTTTAATGATAGTAAAACATTCACCTGCTAAAATGTTGTAGAAGGCTTGTCCTTCGCCAATAATGTTATACTGAAGAACCAGAAATTAAATATTCCCTCAAATAAAAATGATAAATCTCGATGGACAAAGTCTCACCCAAATTTTCCCTTCTACTGAAACCCATTCTTCAGATACCACAAGTTATTGGTAGATGAATGGAGAAAAATTGTACCAATTGTCTAAGCAGTGGTTGCTTAACCCTCTAAGTGGTCTGCACTTAAAGTCTTGCCATTCTGGAGATGCTTCAAAAATGCACCGCACATATTTTTGCCAGGTGGGGTTCTCAAAGCGAGCCTATTTTAAGAATGCGGCTCGACGCTTTGAAGAATCTTGCTGGAAGGCAGAAAAAGCATCTCTGGAATGGCGGAATTTTACGTGCAGACGGCTTGGAGGGTTAAAGTCGAGATTTTCTGATATGAAGATATTTTATTTCTGAACTGCCTTTCTATGAAAACTGAAATATGACATATCAGAATAAGATACACCAAATTAAGTGAACAAGATATTTCATCGCAATTCCTTTTATGCTCCTCGAACCCTTCAAACCCAATTCTTGTCTTTTGACATATGAAGCTGTCCATCTGGTAGATCTCATTTCCAATTGAGAAAATTGACTTAATAGTAGAGAGCAACTGATCCGTAACTACGCTAAAATATTCTACAACTTTCATGGTCCCTTCTAAAAGAACTAAGGGCTCCAGAGTTATCAATGACAGCATTCTCCCCAATTCCTAATATCGCCATCACCAGTCTGTGTACATGAAGCGAGCAATTGTTCGAGTAAATGGAACACGGTGAACCTTTACACAACTATCAATGTGATGAACGGGAAATTGTGATTCATCCAACCAGGAAACACTTTTCCACTTATTTATGGCCAGGTCTCAATGATTCTGACCCCACATGTGGTTAGCAAAGATGCTTGGTTAACAGAGGACCATGAGTGGGACATTTTCTATGCATTCTCATACCAAACCGTTTCAGTAATATAAAACACTTGTACTAGGGCCTGTAACGTATTGAGCTATCAACTGACCTGCTGTAGGAATTAACTTTTCTTCATTAAGCGGGACAATTTATGGCACCTTTTCCTTCGATGATTCGTGGATGTTCAAGAGCTAGGTGTCAAAATCTGGTTTCATCGTTAACGGATCAATTTTGCACAAATACTAAAAACAGCAGAACACCAATAACCTCTCAGCCAGGCTGATTTTCAAATACACTTTCGTAGTCATCGGGCCATTACAATTTGCCCTCTTTTAAATTCGCTCAGACCACAGTCATCTTTTACCGCAATATATGTACAGAAATCACGAAAAAATTGGTTAAAACAAATTTATAAAACGATAAAAATCAAGATTAAGCTTATATGTCTTTAAGGAAGCGTTTCTCAAACTGTGGGTTGCGCCTCCAGCTACAGGAGACTAATAATCCTACCAGGAGGGTGCGAACATATAAGAAAATCGAAAATAAAATATTTAAAAAAATTATTAATTTACTGAAATGAATCAAAATAAAACATATTCTGAGATAATAAAAACACACATTTACCATGATATAATATACTTATAAATGTGCCAGTACTGCACAAATATATGTGATTTTTAATTCACCAATACTAATTTATTCATTCATTGTGCTAGTGACCCCATGGGTTTATCATATACCAAATTTTGTGCAAAATTTAATACTTTTCTTGATAATTTGTAGAGTTTATAATTAAAAACATATTTTATCCTTAGCGTCAAAGTAGAGTATTATTGATTTCAATACATTTTTATTTTATGGAGGTGGAGGAGGGGGGTGCCATGAAAATTATGACTGAAAATTTGGACGCAAATATTGAAAGTTTGATAAGCAATACTTTAAGGTTTTACAAGAAAATATAACTCTTAAAAATGTCATATTAGATGTATGTGATATCAGTATGCATCAATTAAACTTCTAGACAACTGCTGAGTTACGTTCTTATATTTTAACTTTTAAATTCAAGTCCATATATTCCTTCAACTTACGTTAACATATGAAACAATAAAGTTATAAAAATATACTTCTTTTTTTACTTTTAAAAAAAATTGGAATAGAAGAAAAAAATGCAGCCAGTTTTATTTATCATACTAAAGAACTTTTAAAGTATAATATTTCGGAGTATTTTTATCTAACTTTTTCTTAAGAAAAAGATTATTTTGACCAAAAAGTGTTCGCTTTTCTTCTTTCTTTTTCCTCATTTATAATATATATAATCCATAAATATATACAAATAGCTGTAAAACCTAAGTATAAGCAGACAGGATAGTAGGAAATAATAGCTTCAGTAGTATAAAAACAAACTCCTGGCCTTAGGAACCAAGATTGAAGGTTTAAACGGAATTTTAGGGCTAGCCAACATTCACCTATAATTTACCAATACTACTAAGCCAAAAGGAAAGAATGGAATAATATCAGGAGAGATTTAAATATTATACAAATAAAATACAAAATTTAAATTAAAATATAACGATAAAATTATAGCCTACTAGTTTTTACTTTTATAGATTTAAAGTCGATGCATTAAAATAGATAGTAAGTCTTACTTCGTGAGTACAGCAACATGTTATGTCGTAACAGTTCAGCTGCCTCTCCACACGGTGTTTCCAAATTTGAATCCGACCATCATGATGTTGCAAGTAGAAGCGGAGTTCATCAGTAAACACAATATAGTTCCATTCCGTTGCCCATTTCCGCATTTTATCGCTAAATTTGCGTCGCAAATTCCTATGATTTCCAGTAAAGGATAAACGAAGCAATAGATGAATTGCAGACGTTCCACTCTACTGCAAACAGCGTCGAATGGTACGAGAGGACACCAAATAATGCGTAACAGACTGCAGGCTTCCTTCAGGGTTTCCATTTTGTGAGGCAGCAGTGTATTTAGATGGAAATTCCATTGGCTAATGAACGATATAAGAGTTTTTTAAACCCTATAATGTACAAGTTTCTGAGAGGGAGGGACACCCTGTCACCCTAACTGTGGATTAATACCCATTGCACCGATTATACAACTGTTCATACAAATAGCTTAAATTGTGAAAATAATATTGATATGAATCTTTTAATACTAATAATTTCATACTACATTCTGTCATGCTTCTTCTTTTTCTTTTTTTTTCCTAATAGTTCAGATTAAAGTTTTCAACTAATTTCATCTTTAAAAATGTCTGAATTTCGTACACTTTCTGTTTTATTTCTCAAAATTTGTTCTTGGCACCATTATTCATTTAAATTCAACTTTTTACGACCCATTTCTGCAAGTTATACCTTACGTTAAATGAATTTATTCTACACTGACGGGAAAAACATCCTAACTCCAAAGAAAAATTATTGTTGAACGCAATTATTTTGGACAATTAAATTGTCTAGTTAACAAATTTAATTGGTTAAATGTACAATATCACAAGTTTGTTTAAGCTCAAGGAAATGCATTTCAAATGTGAAATGCTGTTACATTAATAGCAGGTGTAACCTTCAGAATTTACAATACAAGCCGGTGAGCGTGCATGCATTGCATCATACAAGTTCTCAATGTCACTTTGTGGTATAGATTGAAATGCTTCTGTACTCTTGTTGCGTCAATACTAGAACAATCTGTGCTGGCTGGGGATGATGCTGGTGTTGTTGTCCAATGATACCCATTTGTGTTTAATTCAAGAAATATATGGTGATCTCGCAGACCAATGTAACATGTCAACATTCTGTAAAGCACTTGCAATACAACACTGGTGTGAGGGTGAATGTTGACCTGTTGGAAAAAATAACCTTGAATGCTGGTCATGAAGGGCAATATTATAAGGTGAATTACCAGACTGAAGTAAAAATTTGAAGTCAATATGTTTGGGATAATCACGAGAGAGCTCCTGCTATACGGGTAAATTGCTTTCAGACCATGACTCCAGGGGTAGTCCAGTGTGGCTAGGCCGCAGACAGTTTGTTGGCAGGCTTTCCCTTGGCCTCCATCTTACCAACACATGACTATCACTGGCACAAAGGCAAAACCTATTGTACTCTGAAAACACAACGAATCCCCATGCCCTTGTCCAATAAGCTCTGGCACTGGCGTTTAAAAATGCAATGGCTTGAAGTCAATGGAATACGCTCAACGGGGCAACCGCTTTGGAACTGTCCTGGTAGTATTCCATTTCTAACAGTGTGTTGTTTCACCGTAGTACCAACTGCAGCTTAAATTTCTGCTGCTGATGCAGTACGATGCGCCGCAGCCGTACTCCGAATACGATGATCTTCCCTCTTAATATTTCCTCGAGGATGCCTGGAACTCGTTTGTTTTGAGGCATTACCATCTCTTGACCGCTGCTCCCAACAATCATTCACAGTGGATATATTCCCAACAAGTCTTTTTGCAACATTGCAGAGAGAATATCCATTTTATCGTAGCCCTATTATACGACCTCGTTTAAATTCAGTGAGAGGTTGATACTAGCTTATTTGTCTTCTTAAAGACATTCTTGAATAACATCAACTCAATACGACAAATTTCACAGACAAATAACTCTCACGAACTTTACAGCACGCAATTAGAGCAACCCTGATATATACAAGTTCTGAAAGGCACTACTAGTGCCATACTTAAGCGCCAAGTTGGAATCAATGTCATTTTTCAGCGGTATAAACATGCCTCTACCAAAGTTCGTTGATATAACGCAAGTCTTTCTTGGTTTTATTTTTTCCGTCAGTGTATCATCACGAAACACATTTTTTATATAATAGAGAGAAAAAAGTGTGTTATAATTTTATGATAATCATTAAATTTATGTTAGCTTCAAAACATGCTTTCCCATTTAATTTGTTACATACCTTACTCAACAACGTTAAGTTTTAAAAAACATTTTGTTTTGATCATTAGAAATAATTTAAATTTAGCTATACGCATTCCTAAATACTAATCAATCTTGATCAGTATACTAACCCGCGGTCACTCGCGCCTGTTTTTGCTACCGCCGTTACTCGCGGGGTGTAGAGAACACCCCAAACTTTTAACGCGTGTATTTAATTATAAAAATAAAAATTAAGTCATTATGATACATATTTATAAAGTACAAGATGTGTTTTGTATTATACAAATAAAATTATTTAATTTATTGCACACAAATGAGACTAACATTAATTTAAACTAAACATACAAAATTTTCATTTTAAAACACATAATTTTATATTTTTTCAAAAACCAGTAAAACGTATATGCCAGTAATAAATATACTTTATAATTAATGAGATAATGATAGTAGAAAGTATAGAAAAATAATATTTTAATCATTTTCCAAACTTTCAGAGCAGACTATACAAATGCTCAACTTCTCGCGGGAATTCTCAGCCCTCCAGATAAACTTTTGAAGGTCATTACATTCCAACCGTTCCTTAAAGAGGGATTGCATCACGCCTGAAGGTTCACTGACCTAAAATGTGCAGCTACAGAAAAAATCTTTTTTTCTGCATATTCTTTTTAGAAATCTGGGAGGACTTTCTTGTTCCTGGGGTGTAGAGAACACCCCGCGCGAGTGATCGCGGGCTAATAACAACAAACTTTCATAATTGGTTATTACCTAAAAATGTTGATTCCCTATAGTAATTCATAATATTAACAGTATTTTGTATTACGAATTTCATAAACGAATACAAGTTACAATAATAGTAAATATATCAAATTGCATGACTTGAACATTGTATTCCTCATTTCTTTAAAACACTATAAAAATCAAAAGTATATACATTTAGAAGTTTAAACTATTCATTTGAAATCTTCACGCATACAAATCTTAATAAATTAAAATTACTTGCAGAAAGGCGCTCGTTTTCATAGTAGCAAATAATATTTCAAAAATGAAAAGTTGTATTTAAAAAAAGAAATAATATAAACTTATAATAAATGTTGGTGTAGAATAATATATATTCATGGTCTGGATTAACTTTCTTCCATGTGTTTCCAATTTATTCCTTTCAAATTCATATGTCACGAATAATAAATTTCAAATTTTTAAGACAGGTATACTAAATAATCTTCGGAGCGGAGCTTTCTTTCCCATCATTTATTTTTCTTCTAACTTTGCAGGTGAAGACCTTTTTGCGACAGTGAGAAATTTCTCATAATTTATATCTGTCAAATGTTTTCATTTGTATTTAGATATAACAAAATATTTATATGCACTTATACATTGTTTCTTAAAATCTCAAGGTTGGTAAAATTAACCACTTTTTGCTAACAAATTATGTTAATATTCCAATGGTGGTAATATAATCATATTGTTACGTTAATCGGAGTAAGAGGATTTTATGCAAAGTAGTCGCAAATAATAAGACAATTCCTTAGAAGCGATGGAAATTTATTATCGAAAATCTATACTTGAAATACCGGATACAGTAATTAGAATCGCTGAGTAAATCTCAGAAGACTTTTATACTTTCTACTGTGCACAGACACAACTATCAGTGTCTAAAATACAAATATGTAAAAGATTATTCACAAACACTCACTTGTCTTACTCAATAACCGAAATATTAACTAAATGCTGAGAGAGATCGACTCTCTTCACGGTTAAATCAATACTTTTCTACAATGATCCAAAAGACTTACTCTGTTTTTGCGAGCGACTTCCCTATTAATAAGCTTCAAGGACCTTTCACGAAAAATTCGCTTGCGTCACTGATCGTGACATTAGAGGATTTCCCCGGTAATTTTCAGAAGAAAACCTATGGTCAACAACTCGCCAAATAGTGGTCACCACAAGTCGGCAAAAATTTTGTTAACTTGGTTTTATCGTTAAGATTTCGGCAAGTTTCTATTAAGTCGTCATTACATTACAAGGAACGGCATTGCTTACGAGTACTACAATTTTCCCACGAAGGAAATACAACACAGAGCAATATAAATGCATCACACTCCCAGTTATAAATTATTTACACAATTTTAAGTATTCTTTACACAAAATTGGTAACAATATGCATGGAAATTGTGTTACATATATGTTTATTAATAAAAAAAATATTTAAATTTAAAATTATTTATTAGTAGAAGGGAGTTTAAGATATAATAACGTTTCAAGAATGCATACTAATTACTAAGTGATTGTTTGTTAGAGTTGCCTGCATACACGTGGAAACAATACGGGGCTGAGCTGATACCTCGCTATTTGACTAAATTGTTCATCATATCAATTGATTAGATGTTTATTCTTATAATCTACCTTTTTATTTATTTTTTTTACAAAGACATATCTACTTTTTAAATTTTTAAAATTTTTTTTTTATTAGTAAAATTATTTTAATGGTTGAATGATGTTTTATTTTAATTATAATCTTAATAACTTAAAGTGTGCTGAATGGTTACACTATAAAAAAAGAACCCTTATTATTTTTTAAAACTTCGAACTGTGCCAAATAGTTGCATCATAACATAAGCGCTTACATTGGAAGATAGTTTAGTCTGGCAGAAATACAATGTAAATGTTTAATGCCGTTATGGTTCCTTGTAAGAAAGTAAAAACATTGAAAACTGCATTTGTAACTAGCATTGTGTAAGGTTCGCCTTACTCCAGAAAATTTTTATGTGAAGCTGCCATCTGAATATGAAAAAGAGAATTTTGTGGGAAATGGGAGAGGCGGAAAAATGTTGACGAACGGTGGGACCGAGACAAAAATGGTGTGAAATAAGAACGTTAATGTGTATCGTGTTACTTTTTAACTGTTATGTTTTGTTCTATGTGATGTGTGGCCGCAACAGTTTAAATAAAAGTTAGCCACTACAAAATGCCAGGTTTTCATTTGCCTAGTAAAGTAAAAGAAATTATTTGAAAATATCAAACCTAAGAATAAAACTACTATACTAAACACATAAATGATAAATAACAGATGTTGTTAAGATACAATATCTCAGATAAATTTAAACATATCATATGAGTAAACCTTAAAATTTTTTTATCTTATCCTATTAGCAACATTTACACATTTTTGAAATTCACTTTTTTCTTAGCAGTTATTTCTGATTCAATTTCCCTGGGTGGTATCCCATGTTTTCTTAATGCCTTTATTTAGTTCAGAAGAGTAGATTGTGCCAGCTGTGAAATGATTCTGAACTTATATAGCTAATAGCTATAGATTTACTTGCTTATATGTGCTTATATGCACCCAGGTATGTAAGATTTCTGAATTTATAATTGTAAGCTCTAAAAAATGATATAATAAAGGAAAATACAACTTTCTTTATATTATTACGATTTTATACCGTCTGTATAAAAGAGCCATACCACTTCTACGCTTATTAAGCGTGTTTATAGTATAAGGGCAAGTAGAAATCATTTCACATTTTCTTTTGAGATCATATCTTTCTATTTTTTTATCACAATATTCACACTAACAAATGTGAATAACGTATCCAGCTTTCCAAATTACATTCTTCAATTCCAGCTTTATTGTGAAAAAATTCCTTAATTGCACCTGTTGGTCTAGATTTGATATCAGTCACAGTTGGTTTACTATCCGGAATGCAATTTCATTTTGAATTTCGAAAGGATGGTATAATTTTTTTAAATACAATATTAAATGTATTGCAGTGTGAAATGATCAAAATTTATTCTAACCATTCTCAGTTAATGAACAACATAGATCTCAATAAAACCTTATTACTTACTCCTAGACGTTTAATACTATATTCTGCTTCAAAGTAAATTCCTCTGTTGACCTGAAGTGGGTGCGTAGAGCGAAAGGGGATAGAGCTCGAGTGACGCTTTTATCACTTGACCGCGGTTAAATATCATGATGCCGGTCACTAATAACCCACGAAATACTTCTAAATGTCACTTTAATAAACAATCAATCAACCAGAGCAAATTTCGAAATCGTAAGCATTTGGTCTCTGTATTTGCAGGGTGTTGCAAAATGGAAACAAAGTATTTCAGGTCGGAAATAGTCTCCTATTTACATTATAACAGTTGTGAGACAAAGGAAAAAGTCCACTTCTACAAATAAATTTTTTAACGCAGTATAAATATAGTTTGATATTTTTAAAAGGAAAAGAGTATATGCGTTCATCATTCATCTTGATTTTTCTTAAAACTTCTATATTATATGCCTTATTCTAGTAATGCTTCTACAATCTGTAGGATCTTTCAGCAGTTTTTCCTTAAAACGACTAAAATCTTATCCGAAACATGCAATGCAGTGTTTTGGATAGATTCGTGTGAAAAAATGAATACGCTACGCACTGTAAGAGTATTAACGTCACAGTGCGAAGTAACACAAGGGCTTTGTATACTCGATCTATGTGAATCTCAACGTATTTAACATGCATAAACCCTATCAAGAAATATTTTGGAGGCAACGGGAATTTATTGACTTATTATGGAGTTTAAGTGAGACTTGAATTTGAAAAATGTATTGGATATAATAACTGTTAACGAACAAAATGTCAGAAACAAGTGCAAACAATTTTACATAACAACGAAACATATTTTTTAAGAACCTATAAATTAAGGATTGATATTTACAGCAACAGAAAAATAAAGTAATTATATACAATTGCGTAAAATTTAGGCGCATTGGTTTCTTGGAAAAGTGAAAGAAAAATAAATAATCCAGTAAAAGTTCAAACAATTTAAACAATTTGCTCCATTTTTGCAACAATAAGGTATATTTCAAATTTCCGTTTGTGTACTGAAATTAATGTGAAGCTATTTTGTTGCTGATTGAATTTCCAATGAATTCTGTCAAGAAAATAATCTATTTACCTTATGAGAGATACAATAAGCCCAATATAACACAATATTATTCAGAAGATAAAATACACCTTATTTATGATCAGAGGTGTTACTTATGAAAATGAAAACTAATTAAAAGGTATCTGTGTATTTCGTGGTTGACGTTCCCCTTAAGTAAATCACCGCTAACATCTGACGAAACTGATTTTCAAATGGTTTATATTATACAGCACACAATCGATCGAGTTATTCCAATGCTTTCTTAAACCGGGAGGGGTCACGAGGGTCACAGAATTACTTCAGGTTTCGAAATCTTTATTTCTGGGAAGACTTTCTAATTATTACCAAAGATTTTCCTATATGACAGTCTTCATGGAACTAAAATGTATTTGCCGCATATCTACATGTTTTTTGGGAATGGCAAGTGTTTTTTGTTTTTTCTACAATCGAGATACTTGAGGTGACTGAATTCCCCACGCGATCACTTTTGTTCCAAAATATTTCCTATGAAGATGCCACATTTTTACACTGTATACGACTTAGTAGTTTGATTGCTGGGTAGGGTAATTAGAGTTAATAAATGTAAATGAACAGAATAGAAAAAAAAAAAAAGAAATATGCAAATGCGATTTTTTTTGGATGAAAATGAAACTTCGTAAAAGAAATTGATCAAGCAAGGGAATAACTTGATGAAGTAATGGATAAATTATGATAGTGAAAGTCAATTTTAGAAAAACGATGAACAGGAAACATTTCATTCAAAAGGAATATTTTCAAATGTTACCTAAAGATTTCCATCCAAAAAGATAGGAAGCCACAAATGTACAAGACATACTACACCATTTTAAAAAGACAGAGGTAAGATTTATGGATCCTCTCAGGACAATAAAACTACAATAACTTGAGCAAAATATTACAGTTTTGAATGGAAATATCGTTCTTGAAATATAAACGAAATGTGTTTGTGATTTGTGTCCTTTATTAACAGCTTCTCTTACACATTTTTCCCCTGAAGGGCTCATCTTCTTTAGGTGAGTACGGGTGTAACAATCCCGAGGTACCCTAGTGATCTTTTCCTTTTCCCAAGGGGTTTACTCTCTTTGGTAAACATGGGCTTCACGAACCCGGGTTAGCCTAGTGAACCTCCTCTATTTTCGACCCTCCATCTTGTCATTCAATTTTCATTTTTTTTCTTTTCACGTTCAGACCACAGACAAATTTTATTACTCAAAATCCTTTTATAAACATTTTTACTCATTTTACACTTTTAATGTTTTAACGAATGTTTGGCGCAGCTTAGCCAAGATTGGCTCTCTTGAGCCATAACACCCAACACTCACTCACTACACATTTTTTTTTTTGAAAAAAATTGCAAAAAATCATCAAATTTTTATATTAAATACAAGTAAACGAAATAAAACAAAATATGTAGGTCTTAAGTTAAATTTTTAACTTTTTTACAGGTTTAAAAGCAATTAGTTTAAATATTAGTTTACGATCCCGAGTTATCTCGGGCAAATGGGAAAAAGTTAAATAGTAGTATTTGTGTGACACAAGGGACAACACAACTTTATACTTGACATTCTGTACACTGGTATATGGTCTCTTTTCTTACTGGTTTACTCTGGAGTATATTTTACGGGAGGACAGACACTGTCTCGTTGGATTAAAATTTTTTCAGTAGCAGGAATAACATCTGAAAAATACCGTGAGATTAAACTGAGTGATGATGGATTAATGCTGGGTCTTCCTGATGTGGCAGAAAACACGTGACGATGATTTTTTTGAAATTATTTTTTCAACCAGTTCCATTCTTAACTGTTTAGGTGAGCGAGAAACTCCTGATTTACATTAAAAAAGGTAGGCTAAATACAGAAGCATCCCTTCCCCTATTTTCAATGTCCACCTCTTCATAACCGCTATCTCAAAAATCATTACTATTGCTATCTTTCATCATCACTATTATTTTACTTTTTATCACTGGCCACAACGGGACTATCCTTCATACATCACTAATCCACATGCCGACGTGTACTATACAATAGGGAAAACACGTGACCTGCCCGGTCAAAAGATTCGTGAAACCAACAAAACTTTGCAAACTGCCAATCAAAACTGAATATTTTCATTCCTTTCCTCCAGGCCGAGTAAAACAGTAAAAAAAAACCAATCCTACTGACAACTTCTGCTTCGTCCGCGTTTTCTCAGGATAATAATTACCTGCAATATATACTAACCCGAGGTAACTCGGGATAAACTGCCAAGCAATTAAAGTCACGCACGTTTCAAATTTTGTAACTCAGTTTGATTGATTTTTTCCCTTTAAATTGTAATAGAAAAATTGAAAATTCCTCAATGGTAGATGAGTATATCTTATCTGAATTAAATTATTCACTGGAATAACGATTTTTTTCATGCACAATAAAAATAAAGATTGGGGTGTCTCCACCACTTGTCGTGACCACTAACATTAGTTTTAAGTGCGAGACTCTTTTCCCGGGTTAAAAATATATATATATAACTTTAAGATAGTGTATCACACACACATATTAGACATTGTTTGAAATTTATTTAAATCAATAGTTATTTTTTTTAAAAAAATACATATTATCAACCATCGGTGGATGTATTAAATTCTGTATAAATTTTTCATCTGAACACCGAAAAATTTTATCTATAGTCATGCAAGATGTATAAGATATTTTTATTAATAAAAAGCTTATCTATGTATTCGGTCAAAATTTACAAAAATATAGCAATGATTGTGTTAGAGCCTTGCGCCTCTCTCCCTGACACCTAGATGTGTGGGGGGAAAGGAAGAAACACTCGACATGGTCCAACAATTATATTTATCTCCACACAAAGAACAGACACAATTTCAACTAATAATAGTAAGATAATGCCTCAATGTTAACCGTGAAAATGGAACAATGGCAATAAAACGTGAGCGATTAGGAGACTAACAAACTTGATCATTATCTTAATTAAAGTTCTAATCTTTCATCCGATTTCATCTAATCTCAATTCAATCATAGTGAACAATCGTCACTGTAAGGTCTCCTCCTAATAGGAATCAAATCACTAAAATTCTAGTATTATACCTTCAGTAGCAATCTCACCTGGCTCGAGTATATCTTCTGTCTTTCTTTTTCCCAAGCTAGAAAACCTCGCATATTTACAGTAAGTTTACATATCACGATTATCTTCTTCCGAAGGGCTGGTTGTGAATAATGCGAACTGATAGTCCAAAGATTTTCCAAGAGGATTAGTTGGAAAAATGCGTATAAATCCGTCACAAATGTAACAGTTTGAAAAAGTCAAGTCTAAAAATGTACACTCTTGTCCATAAATTAAGGATGATACAACCTCCGGTAAATAATGTTTCAGAAACACAACAAACGGGACTTATTCATTAATCTTATTTATATTAAACAAAATATAAAGAACAAAAATATGGCTTATGTGCGATATCATTTGTAAAATCAAAATTTTTTCTCTTTGGATCAATCGCAAAAAAAAAAAAAATCTTTACAAAAACTTAATAATACACAGTTTGTAGGATAATTAATACATTGTATGTTTTCAATGTGATGAAATACAGCCCGTACATTACCAATGCATGCTGAATATCAAATTATCGATCTGACTTTAAGGAAGATTACTCACCTCACACACACATCAAGAAATGCTCTCCGAAGTTCCAGTACACATGTAGGACAAATTTGAAGAGCTGAAACTCGTTGGACAAGCATGTGCTACACATGTTGGGCTGGATTCAAGCCATGAGAGAATTTTGGCCATTTTATCCGTGTAATTAACTCAGATTGAATTCATTCGTTTACGATGTTTTATTGGTGAAGGCGGACGTTTTCATCCATAAACACGAATTCTGTGCTTATGGCAATCATAACCAAAAGTAAATGTTGTTTAAAAATGGTAACACTCTTTAAGCTTACCCTGTCATGGTTCCGATTTTAACATGCTGATCTATTCTGGAGCACAGTAAAATTTCCCCCAAACGAACAATCTGATACCCTCGTAATCGTGCAGCTCAATGATGTTGTGTTGAATGTGACGGGTACCTGGCGCTTTTCATATGAAAGTCTGACCTGAATCGGCCTACAAGCTAAACCTAAACTTATCGGAAAACATCACTCACACGTGCACGCACACATTGCATGTTCTCTACTCCAGGCTAAACATTGGAGACAATGAGTTGTAGTGAGCGGAACACACCTAAGAAGCATGTGAGCATGTAGACCAATATGTTCCAAACGTCTGTTTACAGTTTGTTTTGAAACTGCCGTACCTGTGGTTTCAGATAGTTGACGGGACAGGTCGGATTCTGTACTCCATCTGCTTCTGCTTCTTTTAGGAGTTACTGCCGAACTTCGGTCTTCACTCGGCATTGTAACTCGGAGGCGAATCTTTATTATAACATCTACTGACATATCCATCATTTTAGAATCGTCGCCAAAGCCCAGAGATCACTTTGTGCAATTCCAAGTCCATCTGATATTTCCATCTAAGTACGATGTATTCCATGCTGCCGATATTGATACGTAAAAAATAAAAATAAATAAATAAATAAAAATCATATTAACGTTTCTTTGTATTATAAGTATTCGGTTATGTCACGGTGTGGTTTACAAAATTCTTGTGAGCAATTTTATTTCTTTGCCACCATTTCTTATTTACCCCTCTTTTACACTCACGTTATTGTAATGTACTATCCGTATCATCTGGTGGTTTCCTGTAATTTGTCAATTATTGTTGAAGATGTGTGTGATGATTCTACAAGTGTACTTTTTAGTCTAATGCGATTCTTAATTATCCTTAAGTTTTCGACATATGTGTATTTTTTGTGTTTGCTAATGACTATTGCAACATGTACTTTAGATCTAAATACTTTTATGGAGGAATCTTAAGCCATTTGTAATTTCTTTCCTCAAATATTCGATAAGATGTGTGACAATCAACGTCAGTAAAAAAATTTTTAAAAAAATTAATTTGAAAAAAATGATTGTTTTTATTTACTTGCAAATAAGTCAAATGCTCACTCAAAAGCTGTCTGATAATTTTTTAATAATATACATCAAAAATATTTTATTACTTCTCAAAAAGATGTTCATTTTCTATGAGAAATTTCTAACTCAAATTACCTTTAAAAAAGAACCAGCTCGTTCCACACTAATCTTCAACTTGAAGAAACCTTATTTAGTATATAATGGAAGTTCGACGTACTAAATCAAACGTTGGAAGATTTTCGACAGTGGAGAGCATAGGTATAGTAAACAAGTTAATGAAACTATCAGAAAGCCATTTCTATGGTATAATTGAGCAATCAAGGGAGGGTGGCGGCAACCTTCCAGATTAAAGCTATAGAAAAATAAATATTAAAGCTTGAATGTATAGTTGTACAATTATTTTCTTTCTTCATATAACCTACATCCACCCTATTATGCATATTATAAACACCAGGAAAATATTTCACAAGTCCAATGGAATTATATATATATATATATATATGTTACCATTAAAGTAAGTAATTCAGTTATTTCTTAGAATATCTATGTATTTCACAAAATAACTTGATAAGTTAGTTAAAGTATATCATAGATGAAAAATTTCATACTTTACCAAGTTATTGTATGAAATAACTAATGTGATAGATCGTTAAAGTAAAAAAAAATTATATATAAGCAAAACTCCAAAGTTATTTTATAAAATCTCTAGAAAAACTAATTTCATCCTCATTTCTTACGATTAATTGATAAATAATAAGGAAAAGCAGATGATACCATTTATTTTTGGTCATATTGCTAACATTAGTTAAACAGAAAGAAAAAAAAAGTAGCAATATTTTGCAGAAATATTATAAAAAAAAAATTTTAAAAAAATACATGCGGGGCAGAAAAACTGTTGCTTCATGAAACATTGTGTTAACTTTTTCAAACAAAAATGTAAGAGAATATTTATTTCAATTTTATGAAATAACCTTTATCTTACTTTTCATTATTTTCTGAGCAAGGATTTCTGTGATGACAATTTGAATTGCATTGCATATTATTTTTGAAACAAGAACGCTTTTTACTATTATTCATTTTTTTCCTTACACGAGCACATTTTAAATCTTTGTCCATTGCCGCAACTTCGAGCTTCTGCAATTTCGGGACAATATTCAATCAATATTGCGTCAATATTAGGAACTCTTTCATTAGAAATTAATTCTCGCTCACAAATACTGACTTGAGATCTAGATTATAACAGTTTTATTCGACCATCTATTGTGCGCATTCATAATAAGAAAATTCATCCCCATTATCTGACTAAAAGCAGCTATAACTGGTTCTAATAACTTTCGAATGTTGTGTTTCATATTTTAATGATCAAGTAGTTGTTATATTCTATACAATAAAAACACTGGTTCAATCTTAAGAGTTCAATAATTTGTTATATTTTAACTGACTTGTGTCTTGTTTTTTTCATGAAATGCCTAGTTATTCTATGAAATAACGGACTTCACATTTTAACGGTAAGATATGGTGTGCATTTTTGTGGTGGTAGGATGCAGATTTTATATAAACTTGTTTCACTTAGTATGTTATTAATGACGAATTAATTGAGATTCATTCAAGTTATTCTGAATCTAAACTTGAAGAATATATTTTTATTTGTATATACACATCATCAAAGATGAATGATGTGTATACAAATAAAAATATATTGAGATCAAAGATGAATGAGAACTATTTACTTTTTTTTTCTTTTTATACAATTTGTACATGGTTTATTTTAAACTATATACTGCACCGAATTGCTTGTCAATATTTATTCATAAAACTCTATCACTGATTTTTTTTTCAAATAGGAAAGATAAAAGTATTTTTATGACATAATTTTGATAAACATAAGCTGATCATTTTAAATTTTATATCTCAATGCATCATAAAAGCTACTTCGTCAATGAAAGAGTTAAATGCGGAAAACATTTAGAATATAAAAATGCTGCTTTTATTTTACTTCTTTAAAAAGACTTCACCTCATTCAAGTAAAAAGACCTGTTTTCCTGAAATGTTTACTCTCATTGTGTGAGTAATTTAAAATACTCGGAAAATGCTTGGTACTCTATCTATTGTTGCTGACGAAACAAGCAATTTTCATGAAAGAATGTTTTGTGAATGAGTTTTATTTGCATTTAAAGAGAAGCTATAAATTCAAGCGTAAACGAAATAGAATTCAAAGGAGTTGTTCATGTGAACGAACCTTACTTGTGATGCGTTTAGTGGGATTTTGCTTTTTTAAGCGCCAATCAACTAAAAGTCATTTCCGTAGAAAAATGTTTGCTCATTATATTAGTGTTAGTTATTTAGGAATTTAGCAGAAGTGAGGCGAGTTAAGATTTTAAAGTTAAATTAGAAAAAGCAAGAATATATAAATTAAATATTAATTCTTTAATTTAAATAATTATTTATTATTTAATCCTACTTTTTAAAAAAAAATAATTACAATACGTATTAAATCGAGTCACTTCCTAGTACCAACGGAAAGTAAAAATATTAATTATTATTTCATAACTCATTAACGAAACTACTTGTAATTGTCAACGATGGTTAGTGCTTTGTATTTGTATATTTATGGGCATGTGTCTCCGAACAATGTTTGTTAAAAAATAAAAGAAAACAAATTCTATTGCAGCGAACACATTCAGAAACATTCATGCACAAAAGAAATAAAGACTGCCTTCTATTTAAAAACTTCAAAAATCCTCTCTCGGGATAAATTAAAAAGATAAGCAGAAAAATGAAGTTCTGAAATTGATTCTGTGAAGAAAAATGTGAGAAATTTGAGAGAGGAAAATTCTGAAAAAATTATTTTCTCTAAAGTAGAGAGATTCACCTGGAAGCATTATTTTAAATAAAAACAGGAAAGTTACATATAAGGAAAATACTTAGAATATAAAAGAGAAACAGATTTAAAAAATCAGTAAAATCCTAGGACAGCACACACTTCTGTCTTTGGCGACAAAATTCTTTCGCCAAATGGCGCCAGAGACACACACAAGAGAGAAAAAAGTGGTTTTCAAAACAGCGTCAAGAGACAAAAAACGTCGAAAAACGGGTTTCAAAATGGAAAACTCAAATAAAAAAAATAAGAAATTAAATAAAAACTTTCCGAATTTAACCCTAACAAGACATAATCCTTCATTCATACAAACAACAATCATTGTTTTTTACTTTTTTTCAGAAGAAAATCCATTGTCTTTTTTTTTACAAAAACCGATTTCAAAAACTGCTTCACAAGAAAAAAAAAAAAAATCCCTTCTAAAACGCGCAGGGGGGGCCCGATGTAATCTTAGGCTGATGAAATGACAATCTCCATTTCTCTCAAACGAATTATTTTCATTATTTCGGATAACCGTACTGAAATATTTTCAATCGTTCACTTATTCATAAAGCAATAATTTCTTTCATACCACTTTCATTCAAAAGTTAAAATATCCGTTCATCGAGCTTCAAAATAAAAGAAAAACATGGTAAAATGAAACCGGTGGTCGTCCGACGTGCAGAAGCAAGCAAGGTCAGGGTTGGAAATGGCCACTGTCGAAATGGGGTGATTTTGTGCTCGAACGGTTTTGGCATTGCCATTTTACTTAGCTTAAAACTAGACAATTTTGCAGGGTTGCCATATTGTAAACTTTATCGCTAAATGTTCGGTGCCAAAAATTTTGTTGCCAAGAAGTATGCTCTCCTAGGATCCTCCCTATCTTAACTTTTACAATGGAGAGTAGCCACAGTCCCGAACCAATGAGCCCAGAGCTCGAATCCTAGTGCTACTGAAGACCGCTGTACAGATAAACTAAAATTAACCCAGGAGCGGTATCACTGGACACAGAATTACCCAGTCTCACGAAATCATTAATTCTTGGAAATAGTATTTTTTTTAACACCAATGACCTTGACAGTATCTTCCAATGGGACGGTCTTCATGGGAACTGAAATGTACTTGTAAAATCTTCTTTTCGGGGTGGAAACGTTTATTAAGATTTTGGTACTTTTTTTAAATATTTCCCGGGTGCTAAAGTAGCCCAGGGTCGGATCGGATCATGGCAGGCATGTCATGGTTACCCAGTACCCCCAAAGACCCGCCGTGTGGGGCAGCGATACCGAAACTGTTGAGAGCTAAACTTTCTCCCATTGGTGTGGTAGTTGGGAGATGGGGTGCCAGCTCGGTGTCGTCCCCGTCATTGACCACAGTTCAAAATTATGGGTCCGTCCCCAAAAACCCTCTTTAATAAACATTGCGACGTTAATATTCACCCTCATTCACCTGAATGATTTCCCCCACAACCACTTTTATTACACAATATTTTTTTACGAGCATGCTATATTTTCCCACTGTGAACAAAGTGGCTGGGATTGCTTTGTTGCATGTCTTAATATGGATTATAAATGTAAATGAGCGAAAAATATATAAATTATAATATATATATTTTTTTATTATATATTGGGTTAATATAATAAACCCCGGAAGAACCGCGGGGAAATATTTTTTAATCAAAAGAAAGAAAATAAAAAAATGGCCGGGGTAGCGACCCTGGGGGGTAGTGCCCGACCGGAAGGCCGGGGTTCATACCCGAACACCGAGACCACGGAGAGTCTGTTAAATCAGGGGGAAAGGAAAGTTTGTGGGGGGCCCAGCCAAAAACCACGAGTGGGGGGCTGGAAATACCCCTCCAGTTAAAAGCCAAATTGTTGAGGTGGTGATCGGGGGGGCCCCATTTACCGTAAAGATATCCAAACGTTTCACGCTTGGCAAAATTTTTTCCCTTCCCTTCGGGAATTTCACCACTAAATCGTACTGTCACCTGCATGGTGCTCAAGGCAAGGCCAACGACAGGCGTACTTCCCCCCTTGCCACGAGGGTTTCAGGGGCCCGTTGAAAAAAAATTTTCAAATGCTACCTAAAGAACTGCACAAAGGAAAATATGAAAGCATAAGAGTTCCACCAGACACATTTAGCCCTGTCAAAAAGACCCAAGCAAGAAAAAGTTCAATATGCGATTTTTTGATCATCAGAAAACTACAATAACTTAAGCAAAATATGGCGGTTTTGCCTGTAAATAACATTTCTGTAACATTAGCAAAAAGTGTATGTGATACGTACTTTTTATAGTCTCGCACATTTGAAACTCTTTGGTTTAGTTTAATTGATATTTTTTTCTCAAATTATCGAAGAAAAATTGAAAATATTGGGTTGTTCGGAAAGTCATTTCGTTTTTTTTTGTGGAAATGAAAGACAGTTTTTTTAATAAACAAATACTTTATTAAATTATATATTTGGGCCCTTTTGGTCCAACACCTTTTTCCATCTTTCTGGTAGTAGCATTTTCCCCGCCAAAAAATTTTTTTGGGCTTTGCTGGCAAAAAACGATCGGGGGTTTTTGCCTCCCATTTGAGGGAAGGTTTTTTCCGTCTAAAAAATTTGGGGTGATTGGAACAAATAATAATCTGATGGTGCCAGGTCTGGAGAATATGGTGGGTGTATTGTATCCCATTCAAGTGTAAAGGGTTTTGGGAGGACCATTTGTGTGAGGTCCGGTTGTCTTTTTTGAAACACTACACCTTTCCTGTTGATTGCGCCTTTTTTTGGAAAGGGATCATTAATTTTTTTCCCGCGATGACAGTAGACTTTCCCAAGTAATCTTGTGTTATCCGGTTAAAGTCAAAAAAAAAACCTTTAAAAATCCCACCAAACAGACAGCATCACCTTTTTTTGGGGAATATCGGCTTTGGAAATGGTTTGAGCGGTTCATCTTTTGCCCCAGTCCTTTTGGTTTGACGTTGTTGTATACAACTCATTTTTTTCTCCCCGTGAATGCGCTTCAAAAACTTTAATTTTCGTGACGTTTGAGAAGCGAATCGCAGCGTCAATGCGGCGACACAGATTTTTCTCTGTGAGAACATGGGGAACCCTACATCGAGCTTCGAGTATAATCCCCGGCCTTTTAAATGGTCATAAACTGGTTTAATTTGATAAATTTAACCCCAATCCGATCTCACGTGCGTTTTTCACCGATTCGTATCAACAAAACCTTTTTCGCGTCTTTTCGTTCAACCGGCCTTCCCCAACGTGGGGCTTTGCATCAAAATTGCCGGATCGAAATTTAGCGAACCAGTTTTGGCACTGGCGTACCTCAACACACCTTTTCCATACAATCGGCATATTTTTTTTGGCTTGAACAGCATTTTTTCCCCTCTCTTTAGTAAAAAAGTAAAAGTGCCCACCCCAAAAACCAAAAAACTACTGCGTAGAAATTTTTGAATTTTTCACACAAAGCTAAGAGCTCTCAAAGCAAATAAAAATTATACGGCTTAAATGTGAAGTTGGGTGTAAAAAAGTACAATTAAATCCTCTGTCGGGAAAAAACGAAATTACTTTCCGAAAAACACAATACCTTAAGAGGGGGTAGGGATATTTCTTTAATTAAATTATTCACATGATTTTTGTCGTGTGCAATAAAAAGAATTATAAAAAAAAAAAAAATTGGGGTGACTCAGTCACCCTGTGTAACCATTAACGTTGGTATCCAGAGCACGCCTTCTCCCGGGTTAACTTCATCTCTGCTTAAACTGCTCACGTTGTCGTGGAACGGAAATTTGGAGAGTAGTGCCAGTTCAGGTGTCTTCCTTGTCACTTGACTAAGGATCAAAATTATGAGGTTTGTCACAGTGATACTTGTATTGCTTCAAAGTATAATCACAAAGATTCAAATAAACTCTACGTTATAAAGGGCTCTTATTCAATTCCTACTATTACCTCACACTCCTTATTTATTTATTTATTTATATTCGTGGAATTTTCAATCGTTAATAAAATACATTTTAAAGCGCTCAATTGCTCAATTCATGAAGTCACATGATAAAAACAAACACGTGTTTTCCATTGAATTCAAAACAAACGTTAAACTAATTGTACTTTTGTTCTTTTGTAAACTCAAAAAAAAATTTCAAATTTCATATTTGGGTAAAAATGTTTTAAAATTTGGGGGAAAAAAATTTCTTTAAAAGTTTTTTTTAAAATTTAAAAAAAAACTATTTTTTGTTTTTTCTTTTTAAAAAAAATTATTTTGTATACAACTTTTAAAAGAAAATTTTTTTCAAAGAGCAAAAAATTGGGACACCCGGGCGTGAATATAAACTGAAACACTAGATAGTTTTTTTCATGTGACTTGACTCACATGAGCTTTTAAATTGATTGGCTAGAATCCGTGATTTTTACTATCATGTGATTATGACGTCATGAATTAAACCCCTTGGGTTTGAAATTTTATTAAATGTTATTTTGATGATAAAAAAGTAATTTAATTATAAATAATAAAATTTATTGTTAAAACAATTATTTAAAATTTAATTGCCCACGTTGGCATTTTTTTTGGCGACTTAACGCCCCTTTTTGGCAACTTTTTAAAATTTTTTAAAATTTTTTTCTCATTTTTTAAAAGCATTCTTTGGGAGGCAATTTTCTAAATATTGTTTTGGGAAAAAAATAGTAAAATTATTTTTAAATTAAAATTAATTGTCTGAAACTAATTGTTTTAAGAATTACCATACCCCCGTTGGTTTCTTTTTACCGATTTTAAAAAATTTTAAAAGTTTTTTTTTTTCCTTTTAAAGCATTCAGTTGTGAAATTGTATATACAAAATTGTTTTTGATGATAATAAGATACATTAATGAAAATTAAAAAATTAAATTACCATTTTTTTTTGTGATTCTGTCATATGTATATACATTTTTATTAATTGTAACTTTTAATCAGTAGCTAAAATAAAGTTTTTCTTTGTTGATCTAAGTAGGAATTGACTTAAAATTTTTTTTTTATGTTACTTGTTTTAACTATAAATTATATTAGTCCATAAATTTAATTAAAAAAGGAATTCCAGTTTAATGTCATCCTTTAACGTATATAAACCTTTTATTTTATTGTGCCTATACAATTTTGCAATCATTATACTTATACGAATTCCGGAAACAATTAACATTAAATGATATGATAGACTAAGTAGTACCTAAATTTTATAAAAGTTTCAATTTTTCAAAAGATTTAATATTTTTTAATCATATAAATTAGGTTAAAATGTGATATGGATTTGAATTAAAAGTTTCCACACAAAAAGCAAAGCATTTTATGATTCAAATTTAATAATTTTAGAAGTACAATTGCTTCTTTTATTTATTCATCTAACAGCAAAATCTTATCCAGCAAAAATAAGATTTTTTATAATTTAACAGTGCTCTTCGTCTGTTGTAATGCACCATGTACTCGTTAAAAAGTTTTACTAAAAATATTTGCTACGATGGTTAGACGCACTTATATATATTTGTTGAGACTGTTTTATTTACCAGTCCACTAAAGAAAGTATACCACAACTTATAAAACTCAGAAAAATAGTTATATGCTTGACTTTTAAGGAAAAAGCAATAAACAGAGTGGGGAATGTTTGAAATTTGAAGTAGAAAACGAAATAATTAGTAAAAAACATTGATGTAATTACATATGGCATATGAAGAAAAGAATTAAATGTAAAATTAGTTATAATTTTGGAAAGATTATATAGATTGTAATTATTTTTAATTCGATGTTTAAGCTTTTGACACAATATTATCTTAATTATTTTAGTTTTATTATAATATATTGTGGCATCCACAAGCACATAATATAATATTACCGAATTATGTTGAATATAAATAAATAAACACTGAAGGTTTTTCATTGAACTTCATTAAATGAAGCAAAAAATAATCAGTAGAAGAAAACAAATATTTTTTTTGTTACCAATAATGCAAATAAGAAATTAAATTTAAAGTTTAATATTGAATATCTATGAACCAATGGATGCGTTTGTCTAAATTACAATGAGCTGAAATCTTATAAGAACTGATAAATAATTTACCAATTAGTAAAAGTATACTCTTTGCGAAATCTATAAATCAATACATTTAAAATTATATAATCTGTTTTAAGCTAAGTTTTTATTTTGCATGTTTGTATTATTTTTAAATAAGAATGAATTTTACATGAATTTTTGTACATTGATAACTAAAATATTATCCCTTATAATGTAAGATTAAAGATAGTTACTTATTTCTATTTATTTATTTATTTTTTATAATTGTTTGACAAACTATTTTTCTTGATTTCTCTGCATATATTCTATATGGGTAAACATGCATATGTTATATTGAATATATATATTTATTAAACTTTAATCTTGCATGTAAAATTTATATTAAATAAAGTGTTTAGTTACTCTTTATTTCTATAAACTGCAATGCATGTTTTACTTTAATTTTATGCATTATAAATGAAATCCAGGAGAAATAAGGATAGATTTAACTATTTTTTGGACATCCCGGTGTTTCTTGGTTTTATGCATGGGAATCATAAGTGAAAGCATCAATAAAATGCTTTGGAATTCAAACAATTCTAATAAGGATGAAAACTTTAGGCATGCTCTTCAAGTTCCTGTCTGATAACTGTCTGGTTCAATTTCCCAAAGGATAATTCTCTTTTTTTATATATAATAAAAACTTAACTCAAACGTTCAAATCCGTGATATTAATATTTTTAGAATTCGGAGCAAGATTGACCTTAAATGAAATTACAAATAATTGATATCAGCATTTTTATATAAATCACATGATTTGAAATAATTCAGTTTGCGTTAAATGTAATCATAAAAATAAATTACTTTATTATTTTTTTTTTGAAAAAGTTGGTGTTATTTTAAATTTTAAGCAAGATTCAATTATTTTACTTATTAATGAACAATTTTTAAATGGTTACTTTCATTTTTGAATTACATTCAAAATAATGGCTAAGTTGGGGAAAAAATAATTTTTTTATGTAATAACTTGCAACTTTTATGTATAACTTTTATGTAATAACATCCTTCTCTTACTTTCCGAAACATGGAGATTGCACTTTTAGAAGAGTGCAACGGTATTTTCAAAAGTCTCATCAACAATCTCACTTGCATCCATGCTAAAGAGGTGTTCATCGCCGTATTCAATCTAAGCTTTAGCAGTTTGGGGGACCACTCACATGTGTCAATTCTAAACAATCAGTTTTTTGGTTATTTACATGCAGCCAAATTGTTAGCCCTAAGCCTCATTTAATTGTTGTTATACCTTTCAAAGAATTAAAGTTCCCATAGATATTTGTTTTCATTTTACGTTTTGTTACATCTTTAACCTCTGTGTTACGCCTATACATGGCTATCACGCAAAGTTTTCTTCATTTTTTCCCTTGCTCCCCTAATTTTTTTGAGCAGTATTCTAAGTAGATTTTTACAGTGCACACACACATTCCTCAGATACTTCCAATATTATCTTGAGTTTGGTGTGTTGAATATGAATTACGTTGCCATATGAATTAAGAATTTTTAGTAAAATGTTCATACAACTTTTTTGAATTTTATATGAAAATATTTCACAGCAAAGTACATATAATAATGTTTAAATACAATTTTTACATCTTTGCTTTAAATGTATTCTTTGGAGGAAATGCAAATTTTAGCAAAATAATGAAACCAGAATATTTATAAAAATTTCCATCAGTAAATTCACTAAGAAATATTTAAATTAAACGAAATGTTTACTACAACCGTTTGATATCTAAGGTTTTAGGAACTAATTTAATTTTTTTTTAATCCTCAATTTGAGGCTATATAACAGAAACCCTGTATTTTGAACCACTGCTAAGGAAAAAGCATCTAAATCATGATCCATACACTGTACACCTCTCTAAAGATATTCAACGCTCTTTATTTCAGAAGAGATTTGTAGAACCTATGTAGTCTATTTTGTAAAATTCACAAGTTCTTGTCCCTTAATATTGCTATTTCCTGTCCCTCTTATCCAGCCGAGGACTAGGACAAATGCATAAATCAATTGACACAGAGAATGCTATTACCAAGCAGGCTAAGTGAAGAGATACATATTTGTAAAATTCCTCAACAGAGCGTGATGACCTGTTGTTCACACAAAGCTAAACTAATAAAAATATATAAGCTAAAACAAGAAAAATAAAGACAGGAAAATCAAGCATTATTCGAGACGTGGTAAGTTTTTTCCCACTTATTAATTTAACATTTTGGCTATAGACGTAGAGGCAAATTACTAATTGAATATTGTCTTCTACGAAATCAACCATCTTATATTTGTCTCTATTCTTATTTTTATCTATGACGCATATTGACTTATTGAAGTTAATGATAGAAATCAGGCTTGAATTTCTGGTTGAATTCGAACATTGCTGCTGACGAAGCTTGTGACAATTGTCATCGGGGTATCTTGATACTTAATTTTAAAATAAAAATCAGCATTACCTATTCTAATTAAGAATATTTATGAATAGCAAGCAAATCATCATTTTCTGTAACGTGAAAAATAATACAAGCTCAATGCAACAGGAAGTCTGTTTTTATAAAATTAACATTTATTATATACATTTTAGCTTTCTTGCTGATATTATACTGCCGTAAATCTCATTATTTCTTAATACTATTTTTTGTTTGTTTTTATAAGTATAGTCGTAAGTTTTTGAGTAATACCACTACAAAACGATTTGTATGTGTTATATATGTCATATGCAGAAACCTTTCAATACCATATTATTACTGATAAAAGTAACTTTAAAAGGTTAATGTAAATTATAATTTTTTTTCCTTCCTTCCTTAGTGTCCTGACATTCTAGGGTAAGCCTTGATCTTCTTAAGAAGACTTTTCAAGGCCATCCTTCTTCCTGCTAGTGTTCTCTAATTTTTAGTTCTCAAAACGAAATTTTTTTTCTAGGTCGTCAATCCATCTAAGATTTTGCCTGCCCTTTCTTCATGTACCAATTAATTGGAAATTGAAGACATTTTTAGTGGTGTGGTCTTTGTCCATTCTGACAACGTGACCTGCCTATTTAATTCGTTGTATTTTGATGACGTTAACGATGCCAGATTCTTTATAGGATAGAAATAGCTCAAATTTGATCTCTTCACCACATTCCATTTTACTGAAATCTTCACAAAATAGATCTTAAAGTCTTCCTTTTGTACGTACTTATGTTCTCAACTGTTACTAAAATGTACCAAGTTTAGCATGCGTAATTTATATATATAATAACTCATCTTAAAAGATTTTTATACAATAGAACCTTTGTTTTTCTGTTGATTAAATTCGATTTCATATATTTTCGTATTCCATTAAGACCTTTATCAGCCATAGGAATGCTCTTTTGGATTTCAGTTGTACAAATTGAAAAACTATCTGGCAAGTTTAAAGATAAAAATTACATCTAATTAAAAATTTTCTAATTTAGTGCTGGAAAATAGTGGTACATAAAGGATAAAATTTCAAATCGGTGAAAAGGAAGCAGTTTAGAAAAAAAAGCTTTTAAAAAATTTAGAATAACTTTAGTCTGTAATGAACCTTTTAATTATTTTGTTTTTTAAAAAACAATTTCAAAAACACAATCATTTTATCCTTACTTTCATTCAAGTTAATATTTTCAGAAAGGGGATACAAATGTGTACAAGTTAAGAACTGCTTTTGTAAATTAATCATAATTATTTTCTTTGAGCTAAATTGGCATAAATCTCAAGTAATTATTGCTAAAATATGCAATTACTTTTAGCTCCTTTACGTAACGATGCGTCTTGAAATTCTATCTTTTCTTTTCAGTACTGAAAGTAAACGTACCATTTAATTTTATGCGACTCTTCTTCACTACTGAAATCTGACCCAAGTAAATGACATTTGAGGCGAGTGTAGTGTATTAGAGTCTGTACAGAAAAACAGTTTTAAATATTTATTGAAGTAAATTATTTATCACGAGAAAATAAAGAATGTTAATGACAATCTCATTAATACTTCTGTGTTCATAATTATAACTAAATTGAGAGAAACGTGAACTTGATATTTGTAAGCAATGGTATAAGGAGTTACTAATTACAGTATCAATAACAGATATAAATTGAACTTTTTATAGAAATCCATTATAGATATTTATGTAAGTTTTATTTTTTTCTTTCCTTTTTATTTATTCCGCGATACTTATATATATATATATATATATGAGAAATTTTAATTTTGAAGCATTATTAAACTTTATATATTGTTACGAATTTTGTGAGGCTTAAAATAGTTTACATAATTTATATATGATTGTGTGATACGTTTATATTACTCTTTATGCCGTATTTATTTTATGTTAATATCTATGTATTCCTATAGGCAACGTTGTTCCTTGCATATAGTGGTGATTCTATAGAAACTTGGCAAAATCTCGGCGATAGAGCCAAGGTAACATCATTTTTAGCGACTTGTCGACCATTTTCGGTGAGTTGGTGACCATAGGATTCTTCTGGAAATTACAGAAGAAATCTACTAAGGTCACAATCTAGGATGAATACGATTTTTCTTGAAAGATGCTTGATGCGTATAAATAAGGAGTCCCTCGTCAAAATTGAGTTAGTTTCATTTTGACCGTTGAAGAGTAGCATTGACCGTGAACAGTCTACCAACGATTAGTTATTACTGTGGCTGCTGTGTAGAGAGCAAATTGTTGTGAATAATTTTTTCCTTACTTGTATTTTAGACTCTTATAGTTGTGTCTGAGCACCTTAGAAGGCGGGAAAACCTTTTGAGATTTACTCAGTGAACTTGAGTACAGTATACTGTATTTCAAGGATTGTTTTTCAACAATAAATTTTCATCGCTTCTGATGAACTGTCTTGCTCTTTGTTACTGATTTGCATGAAATTCTCGAATCCTGATCTACGTAACAATACATTCGATTTAAATAAATCATAATTGGTATAACATATGGTGTGTTATTCTGAATCTCTGATAACGGACAATAAATATCTTATTCATACACCAGAAGCTCTAATCTGTTTAATCATTTCTTCCTTTACATCAGGGGTCTGTAAAGTGGTCCATACGGACCCCCAGGGTTTCCCGCTACTATTAAGGGGTCCGTGGAAAATTTAAATTGATTTGGGGGTTCCTGAACAACGTCAAGGGGTCCGTGCGAGGTATAATATAAAATTAAAAAAATGATCCATTTTTATATTGATAGAAATTTAAATAATTACAATGAACTCACCTGGATATTCCCGACTGGATGTTGAACCCTTTTGCACGTAGACTAATTCAGATCCCAAACACAGATGAATCCATACTAATACAAGAGCATCTTATTGAAATTTCCACAAATGAGGGACCTAAACCAATATTTGAACAAGGATAGTACAAATTCTGGTTACAAAAACAGATCCCAATTTTATATCATGCATTATGGGTTATTGTACGAATTATTGACTACTTTACCGTCTTCCAATTTGATAGAACGTGGATTCAGTGCCGTGAAATCCTCATCACACACACAGACACAGAAAAAAAAAGCAGACTAAAAAGTGCTTGTGCGGATTTGCGGTTGCTACTCACAAACATTAAGACAGACATACACCCACTCATAATTCCTCATCAATTTCATCCAAGTCATTTTTTTTAATTTTATTTTTAACAAAATTAATCATTTCAATAAATAATTCTACTACCTTTTTATTTTTTTAAAATTTATAATTTTAATACTGTACATTTATGTATCTTTTTCACTTCGGGTCCTAGTGAAAGTTTTGACTATAAAAGGGGTCAATGGGTTAAAAAGGTTTGGGAACCACTGGCTTACATATAGACTGATTTGAGAAAATATCATCTAAATTTTGTCTGAAGGAAAATAGGAATTAATTTAATTGTTTCCTTATCAGGATGGAAATTTTTCAAGCTTTGTTTATGAATCTGAAGTTGAATAATAATTAACAATCTATCATTCTAAATATTTCTTTAATTTATTTGTTAAGGTTTTTACATGCTGTTTTCTTTGGTCTCGGGTATAACTAGATCTGATAAAATAACAAACAAGAGCTCATGAAAGAAAGTATGAGGTATTGTAGTTATTAGTATCATTTGCTGAACTTTTTATATTTATAAAGAAATATCACAAATTTAATGTCTTTTGATTTATTTACCGAAAATTTCCGCAATATTTAAAATAATATTATTTAGAAATATGTTCACTATAAAATTAAAAAAAAAATTAAAAAAAAGCATGATGCATTCAATAATTGTAGAGCTTTCAACCACAGGTGACCCTAAAGTCCTTCAGCATTCGAAAAGTCAATAATTATCGGAATAAGGGTGCTGAAGTGGTAAAAATTGACTCACATGCTTGAAAGAACGTTGGGTTTTATTAAAATCAAATAAATAAATATTTGCAAAAAAGTATTTTTCCGCATGAGTCATCAATCAGACTTTGATGGCTCTCCACCCCACTTTGCTGCACGTAATAAAGATCTAAGCACATCATTTGATGAGGATCGCTTGCTGAGCCGCCAATTCCTTCATGCTTGGTCTCCCAGGTCCTCACACTTCAATCCGAGTGACTTGTTGTGAGGTCACTTGAAGTCGTAAGTAACCCCGCTTTAAATCCGACCTAATTAAGGATGGTGAAAAACAACACCCGCGAGCGCGATAGCAATTTCTCGTTATACCTACATATATGCTGTGCAGTGATGTGTTCTCAACATGGAACCTCGGCTACAAATATTGTCGATGAACGACGGCCGACATGATGAGTACTTTTAATAAAGGACATCAAACTTACTGTTAAAAAAATTAATATGTTAATTATTGCTTTTGTAAAATATAAAGATCCTTTTCCCCTCCCCCCTTTTTTTTTGCACTTTTTAATTTCAAAAAACACCATGTCATTTTAAGCATTAGTGTCTTTTTACCTCTCTTCTTACATTATTATATTAATTAATGAATTTTCAAATATTAACGGTCTTTTAGATCACCTGGTATACCTAGTATTTATAATGTTATCCAGTATTTTATATGCAAAAGTAGATTTTCAAGGAATCTGAAATACATGTGCTGTGATTGTAAAAATTATTCCGCTTGAATTTAAAATGAAGAATCAAATTTCAATTTGAAGTTTATTGATGGCGCCCTCTAAGATCCGTATTTCATTCAAATAAATACTAGAACCAACATAAAATAAATGCTATGAAGTAAATGTATATTTGAAAGAATTCTAGTGTCCAGGATTATAATACTAAGTTTTCGATGTAGAAGTAACCTGTAGAATTCCACTTTGTCAGAAGGAGCAGCAACAAAATTTCCAATACTAATTTTATTTAAAATTCCCTATTTCAATGTCAATAATTCAAAACTTACAAATCAGCAGACGATTTGAGTTGAGCTGCCACTGATATCTTGCGATTAGATTTATATTCAGCCGGTTTAAGTTCACGGTTGTTGAGTACGCGATTCTACATGAAAAGCCATGATTGTAATAAAACAAAATCCTTTAAGACATCTGACTACATTCGAAACTGTTATTTTGCAAAAGCGTATAAATAGATAATTTTTACGATATATAGTGTCACTTAGATTAGAATACATGTATAAAATTGCTTTTAACAATATTATATTATATACAGTAAAATATATTTAAATGCAATATTTTGGCAAACAATGAAGATAGAATTACATATTTTCAAAACATTCTCCTTTTTTATAGGAAATGTTACTATAATAATACGTAAAATTTTGCCAAAACACAGCTCAGACCTCTGTTCAAAGAAGTAGGATTTTTGAATTATATAACTAAGAAATGTTTTTATCCATATTTTAATACAATCCAGTTGTGTGTGAGAAATCTTCAGACAAAAACACTGATGTTATTTCAACAGGTAGTAACTCTGAAAATAATGTGAATTTTTCAAAAATCCTAGTTCAGGCTCTCTGGATAAATCTTAGATTTATATAATAAAAATATTAATATTATTGAAACATTTTTCATAAAAGGAGAATATTTTGAAAATAAGAAATTGAAAGTTCATGTTTTTCCAAAATATTGCATTTGAATAAATTTTTTTTATAATAAGATTCTTAAAACAATTTTATAGATGTATTCTAATCCAAGGGACCCTAAATATCATAAACATTATCCATTTATACGTTTTTTTTTTTAAAAAAAAATCACGGTTCCAAACGTAGTCGTATTCCTTAGATATTTTAATAGTTCATGGAATCACAGTTTTAAATAAAACTTACATGATATACAGCGAATTAGAAAGCTGATAATTATATTTTTAAATAAATGTATATGCTAAAATAATGCATTTCGCCAATATCATTTCTTTTCCAAAAATCTCCCTGAATATTTTTCCTGCAATCATTGGCAAAATGTCTCAACCTTGTTTTTTTTTCTGCATATCCCCATGGATGAAACGAGGAGAAAGAACAACATTCAAAACAGTTTTGAAAAATGAGTTTTCCTCCAACATCAAAATGAAGTTAAGTCCCGTCTCCTCAGGAAAGAAATTTGTCTCTTTTAACCTAAAAAATCATTTTTCCTGGCTGATTCATGCATGTGGTTTTCAAACTGATTGAAAATATTTACTGAGTCATACATCAAAGCAATTCTGTTTCCATTTTTATTTTAAAATTTTGCTAAAGAACTTCCATTTTTTAAAATTAAACTGGTTGTAGAGTTATTTTTTTTTCTTTGGATAAACATTAATCATAATACATTTATCTGATGGTTACAGATATTTAAAAGAAATATATTCACTTAGCATATTACATTCGGAACGTATATACTGAAATTGCATTTATGAAAAATTGAATACGATATTTTATTTGGAAGAATTTTATCTCATTTCGGGGAAAAAATGTAATTTTTTATAGAAAAAAAATCGAAGAACATTTTTTTTTTCATCGTATTTTTTTTTCAAAATATTTAAACAAAATAGTAATGATTGGACATTTTAAAAAAGATATTGGTAGTTGATTAAAATAATTAGAATAGAGTTGTACTATTTATGCATGCAAGAACTATTTAATGAGATTATTACAACTTCATAGTCAGCTAATATTAGTAATTGTCAGATTTAGTAATAAGGCATATCGTTTTCAAAAAGTGTTTTACTCAAAGATATGCACAGACCTGCTACATCATGATTTTTTAATTAAAAACGCATTACATCATACAACTTAAAATATTTAAAAAAAAATAATGCATATTAATCTATGTAATAATCGTACTTTATTTAAAACATTTTAAATTATTCTTTCATTAAAAAATTTCAAATTTGAAGAAATCAAAATTTTAAATCGTAATTTTGGCTCATTTTGCTTGACATAGCTATGAATAAAAAAAACTATTATACTTATATCATATTACAACCAATTAAATACATTAAGTGTAACTCTGGGTCTGGCTACTATATGGGGTTACTTTTCATTCAATTCCTACTATTAGCTCACAGTCTCTATATATTTATTTATTTCTTTTGGTGGTTTTTATATATTTATTTATTTATTTATTTTCAACCGTTAATAAAATACATTTTAAGGCGCTCAATTGAGCTAAAATTGTATATCCATGATTATTTTGGAAAACAATACAATAACTTAGCTATAATTAATGAAAATTAATGGATTAAAACTAATTATTTAAAGAATTAAAAATTCCAGCCAAGTTGGCATCATTTTTAGCGACTTAGATACCATTATGGCGCTTGTGTCAAAACTTGAAAAGGTTTTATTCCTCACTCTTTAAAGCATTCAGTTGAACTGAAATTTTACACACACGCTTGATTTGGATGACAATATGAGGTGTCTGACTAGTTGCGGGAGCATTTTTTTTGAAATATTGTTGAAAATTCATCTTTAAACTCTTTTTTGTCTAATTATAACTGAAAACTTATAAAAATAACAAAGAAAATGTTTTTCAATATATTTGTGTAAGAAAAGGGTCAATTTTGTTTAAAATTAGGCATTTTTTACATATAACTGCAAACACTGTAAAATAAATTCTAATGAAAAAAATTGAAAAAAAAAGCTCTTAGAATTTTATTCAGAAAGAAGTTACCTATAGATTGATTTATCATCTTTGAATAATTTAAATTTATCTCAAACTTAGGGGACAAAAGTGCACGAAATTCAAATTTTTCAAATTTTTGTATTTATCACAAAGGAAAACACTCATGAAAATGGTAAATGTATTGTTTTTTTCTTAATCTCTTGTTCACTGTATGCGTACTATAATAATAAATGAGGATATAAAATTTCACGCAATTATCTCAAGAACCTTTGGAGATATCATGTTAGCCGTGAGATAAAATATGGAAAAATCTGTTTCGGAGAAAAACGCATTTAAAGGTTTAAAATCAAAATCTTAAAAAATTATACAGCTAAAACTACTTAAAACCTATTTGTACCAAAAGAATAAACCTTTCATAAGCACAAATCAGTATTATATATTTGTTTCAGTTTTTTTTTATTTTGTTACCAATTTTATAAAGTCAAAAAAAAAAAATTTTCTTAATGCCTAAATACATAGTTGTTTTAAATACAAATTAGAAACATAAAAAGCACATTAGAAAAACTTTATTACATTAAAAAATAATAGTTTATATGGAAAAAGAGGTATATATTTCCACTAAGTAACTTAGAGCTTAAGAAATATGTAATGTAAAATATATTGTAGCGTCTTATTTTATCAGAAAATATTCACTAAAATCTCTTTAAAAAATATTGCTTATCACAAAGGTTATAAGAAACTATACTAGAAAGCATATAATAAACAGCTTTTAAACCCTCCATATGCCTCCACTTCGCCTTTTTTTAATCGTTAGTAATTTTATTTTCTACGCAGCTTTTCTCTTTTCCCGAGACAATTTTCTAAATTCTAAAGGGTGTCTCGCAAAAGTTAAAATGTGTTCCAGATCAAATTTTACAAATCCATGTACAAGATCTTAGGAAGGGTAGTATTTGCATTTTTAATTATATATATACATAATGATAATAAACCAGTATATCACAAATTAAAAGGAATTAACGTTAATAATGCACCTAAGCGAATTGTTTCAAGATTAACAATTGTATTTTTTTTTACAATTTTGTCACCAGCTGACTCAGTATTTTTGGGATGAGCTGTGTCAACATTCACATTATTGCCAGCACCAATTATAAAGAAAATTCTATTAAATCGGAGATTCTTAAACCTCCCAGATCTTGTTTAGGCATAATTAATTAATGTTTTGTTTTTTAGAGAAGACAGTTTAAAATTATATATATATATATATATATATATATATATATATATATATATATATATATATATATATATATATATATATATATATATATAGAAGTTAAATATGAAGCAAAATATCGAGAAGCAAAGACATAAGAAGATCGGAAAAATGACAGCAAATGTACGAATTTATTTGCCAAATTTTTCTATAAACTAATAAACTATTCTTTAAAAAATATCACCATATCCCCTCATTACTTTGCCTAACTTAATAATTTTATAAATAAATTCGTTAAAACACAAAATGCAAAAATACAAACATTTCCAGTTTGATATCTAACTTCCGGTTCGTTTTTAGTGCTCTCTCTTCACACATAAAACTGCTATAACTTAGTAAGTAATTGAAGTATAAACAAAAGTAAGCTTATTTTAGAAAACAGAAAATTGAAATGTATTAAATTTGAAGTAAAAAAATCGTCGTTTTCATCAGAATTGACGTTTTCACACTAGTCAGACATCGACTGATTGATTGAATATTAAAATGCACTGTTCAGCTACACGAGGGCTTTTGGCGACGGACCACGTAATTTTGAACCATGGTCAAGTGACGTGGACGACACCTCAGCTGGCACCCCCCTCTCCTAACTACCACACCACATAACGGGAGGACGTTTCAGCTCTCGACAGATTTAATGTGCATCGCTGCCCTACACGGCGGGTCTTTAGTGGTACTGGGCTCGAACTCGTGACAAGGCAAGCCACGGTCCAATACCTATACCACTCGGCTACCGCGGCCACTAGTTAGGCATCTTAATGATAATTAATAAAAATTAATTACCACTTAATGTTGTGATTCTGTCATGTGTATATACATATTTATATTAATTTTAACTATTAAATAAAAAGTAGTGTGTTGATCTGAGTAAGAATTGTTTAATTTTTTTTATATTACTTGCTATTATTGCAATTAATGAGATGTCGGTGGGACCTAAGGTTTAGTGCTATAGGGTAAACTTGGCAAATAGAGGGGTATCAAAAGACTTCTTAATTGATTATATACTACAATAAAATACTTTTCATTTCTGCGAAATTACTATATTTCCCATTTTAGAGTATGGTATATATAATGGTGTATAAACAAACCTCTAATTCGTGTTGCTGTGTGTATAAAGAAGCACCAAAACGAATTTTGCAGTTCTACATATTTGGCAAAAATTCCAAGTAATATGGGCACAATTGTCAGGAGTATGGGTAAATAGTTTTATAAAAAAGATAATAGAAATTGTTATCCCCACAATTATCCTTTCCAAACGGAAATGAATATTTACACAAATTACATGTTTGACAAATGATGTGGCCGCGGTAGTCGAGTGGTATAGGTATCGGACCGTGGCTTGCCTTGTCACGAGTTCGAGCCCAGTACCATTGAAGACCCACCGTGTAGGGCAGCGATGCACGTTAAATCTGTCGAGAGCTGAAACGTCCTCCCGTTGGTGTGGTGTGGTAGTTAGGAGAGGGGGTGCCAACTCAGGTGTCGTCCACGTCACTTGACCATGGTTCAAAATTACGTGGTCCGTCGCCAAAAGCCCTCGTGTAGCTAAACAGTGCGACGTTAATAATCAATCAATCAATCATTGGCAAATGATAAGAAGTAAATTTATACCATTGTTATTGAACAAATTGTAACATAAAAAATATTTATAAATTGAAAATATCTATATGTATAGAATTTTTTATCTCTAAATTGAAAATAATTGAATGCTGAAATTCGGATGAATTATTGAATTAACACAAATTATGACAAACTTAAAGGGAAAAGAAAAACACTTCATGAGAATTTACACTTGTACCATAGGCTTCACTCACTGCAATTGAAGGAGTTACCCTCCTACCCTACACATTCCTCATGAAACCCTGTCATCCCTGTTCTAAATTTCCATCTTAATAAATAGCACTTCAAACAGGACAAATGCAAGATGCATTATTTTGGCTGGAACTTGCTGTTGCTCTACGTTTGGCCCTGCAGCTTCTATGAGATATGCGCTGGCATTTTTCTTCTTCGTTGTAGCCAGACTTTCTGTACTTGTCAGCTCTTGTGAAACATTCTTACGTCTTTCGTGATTTTCATAGTGGTTTTCAGTGTTGGAATTAGACTCAGCTCCTTCAAAAATGCTGCTGCTTCTGACTGAGAAAATTCAGTAGTGACGATAAATGAGTCAATGGCTGCTGTAATTTGGCCTAAGTTATTATACGGAAGTGGATCGTGGAAGGAAGATGACGTATAGAACGAAAGCATGGTCTATGAGTTGGTTTGGAATGTGCAATGCTTCATCAAATTTTGTACTGCCCATATTTACCTTAAGTTTAGTGTCCGCATTTGCTCTAGTGCAGTGCTGCTCATACTGTGGGGTGTGCACCCTAGAGGGTGTGATAACCCAACATGGGGGCGCAAGCATATCAAAAAGACAAAAATAAAAGATTTTTTAAGAAATTGTCATTTAAAAATAATTTATTTAAAATATATATTATTTTAAAGTAGCATATAAAAAATTGAATACTTATCTTAATAATTTACTAACTAAAGTCGTATTCCTGGTTCAGTGCTAAAGAACATTATTATTACATCCAATGCTTTGTTATTATATAAGGAGGCAGGAGGAAAATCGGGTTGGGAAAATTATGATTGAAAATTGGGTCGCAAATACCAGAAGTCTGAGCTCTAGTCACATTATTCAATATTTAGCATCACTGCTAGCGAAGGGAGAAAGAACGAAACCACCCGCTTCTGTCAATGGATACTCTCACACAAGATTACAACCATTTATAGATTTCATATAAAGTTAATTAATTTTGCATGTTAAATCTAAAGTAGGATGGTTAAAACATAACAACAACCCCAATTTGGTATCAGGTAGTTGTACTTATGTTAGAAATGGTCTGTTTGCACTTGTGTTTGAATCATTGCGAGTAATTTGAGTATTTGCTTAAATGTGTCCTTATTTGCCAAATTCACCCTATCTATAAAAGTTACCAAAAAAGTAACGAGTTTATACACAAAGAGAAGTAGGAAACCTCTTTATCGACAATGTTAAATTGTTTTTTTTCGATGTAGATTTTCTCAAAATCCGTGATTTGTATGTGTTTGGAATTTTTCGTACAATTCACGCACACCTTTCTCATTATACTGCAATGAGTTTTTAGCTAATTTTGGTTTTTTTTTATAATTTATAAAATATTTCATCAAACATAGGGAAATTTGACCCAATTTTAACATAAAAAATTGTAAAGGAATTTTTTTTTTTGTTTTTTTTACAAAAAGCTTATTTTAGTATATATTAGCCATCATTATAAATATATGAGTATCATAAAAAATTTACATATCTGTGAGCAGTAGTTTGTTAGAAAAGGTGCATCGAACATCAAAACTTACATTTCGAGATAAATTGATTTTAATGCATACATTGAGACTTCTAATCGGCAAGGAAATAAAAAAATAAAAGCTCAATTTACAATAAAATATGCATGTTTTGGTTTATATTAGATGTTTATATATATAACTTTTAAGCAAAAACGAAGTGCTTTGTTTACATTTTCGCGCGCCATTCAAATGGGAGCGGCTAAGTTTCAACTATTATTTAAAAATAGGTTTTAAAGGCTTCTAATTACTCTAGGGATTAAAGTAAGGTACTTCTCCAAAGTTTTAAATCTATACCATTTGAAAATGTACAAATCTCAAATTGTCAAAAAAGATTTTGGCTTTCCAACACTTTTTAAAATAGACAGGAAACTACTTAGGCATATACACGTTTAGCTGTTATGGAATGGAATCATTGCTCGAAATTCAGTAAAAGTATTAAGAATGGTGAACATAAACGGAAAATTCATGATTTATCAAATTTTATTCCTTTACTAAACGCTAGTTTAAAAGCTAACTTCACAGTTGTGAAGCGAAAAAATAAATAATGTGCATTTAAAAATGTAAATGAGATAAAATACCTTCAGAAGAAATGTATTGTAAAAATAAAATAATTGCATTTATCTCTATTTAATTTACATGGAGTAAAAAATGAAGAGTATTGTTATCGAAATTTCAAATTTTGTTCTCTTCACTGCGGATAGGATATAGTGGAAAGAAAAATTAACTGCTAGACAAGTAGGAATGGTCTTGGTAGTTTAAGTGTGTTGGAAATAGTAAACTTGAAAAAAAAAATTGTTTGTCAAATATCGCCAAGTCAAGTGCACTTGGCTACAAAAACTGATGCTTCTACATAAGTCCAAAAATGTATGATATAATTATTTAAAGAGAAAACGCAAAAAATACTTCTAAAGTACTTTTTTTAGTCTAAATAAGGATTAAGTAGAGAAAATATATCGCTGTCAAATATTTAATAAATATTGTAAGAGCTTCAGTTGTTCTATATGAAATGGAGATTCCGGATTTGATTTCTTAATCTGTGCTATTTTAGATTATATATGCGAGTATTGTTAGGCTTCTATTTGAAACAACTTTACTGTGTGTAGTTTCTTAAGTGTTCCTAGATAAATTACGGTTTAATTCGAAAGATGTATTTTATTGTTTTGACATTCCCCCTATTTAAAAAAAAATCCAACATGTAACAATTTGTAATATAAATCTAAATTAAAAATCAATTCCAGTGAAAAATTTTAGTAAGAGATAAAGTGTAATGACCTACTTTTAAGGACTTTTTAATTTTCTTAGATAATTAAAGGACAAATCCAATCAAACCAAACTGAACCAAAATGTTTCAAATGTACTTGACTTTCATAAAAGACACAAATCACAAACACTTTTCAATAACATTACAGGAATGATTTTTTGCAGGAAAAACTTTAATTTTTTCTTCAAAGTTATTTTTTTTTTTAAAGGGATTGTTTGGAAAAATACAAGGGGTTGACTATTTTTTTCTAGCTTGTGCCCTTTTTTGTTTTTCTTGCACTTGTGGTTTATCCCTTTTCTGAAGATTAACTTCAGGGATTTTTTTTGGTTTAATTTTGCAACCGTGATTAATATCCATTATTTCATCAGGCTGATGATGATCAGTTCATCCATCAGAGATTGCAGATTCCGATTTTTCTGATATTCTGCTATATTTATAAACCATAATAAGTCGTACATCAAAACAAACAAAACCACTAAGTCGTTGATAAAAGGGGAAATGCAACCTGTTCATAGAAAATGTTTGGGAAAAAAAAAAATGGCCGGGAAAAAACCTCTGTCACCCCAAGTACCTTAAGTTTTGAAAAAAGACTTTGAAAAATTCCCAAAAAAAAAGAGGAAAATACGAGATAATTACATTTTCAGTTGTCATGAATGTCATATATGAGGATGCTGAAGAAGTTATTGGCAACAAATAAACGTGTTTCCCAGAATAAAAAATATCCTGAGCCTGGGGTCTATGCCCAAAGTGATCCCTCCCGGGTGAAAGAAATCTGAAGTAAGATTGTAAGGAGAGGTTTTTGGGCGCGCTTTTAAAGTGTACATATTGGCTTTAATTATTTGATATTAAATTTAGTTCCTTATATGAAATATCATGAAACTTAGTGTAATTTCGTGCTTTTTAGGATTTATTCTAGGGCTGTAACCCATTCACGTAGTTGTACTTCAAATCTTCATTTAAACGTTAAGTAAATCTTCATTATTATTGCCCAAGAAACCAAAAGTCTATATCACTGTGTTTACTTTTAAAATGATTTTAAATGTATATTTAAGAAAAATGGACTGAAAAAAATTTTTTTTAAATTTTTACAATATCTTTTGAACCCAGCATTTTCCTTTTTTAACCCTTTTTGGTGAAACGGGATTATTTGATTTGTATAGTTAACCATTTTTTAAAAAATTTTAAATCTAAGAGTATAGGGGTATAAAGTTAAAAAATTATAATGGTATTTTAAATTATTTAAATTTACTGCCAATGATTGATTTCAAACCGCTAAATTTCAAGGCTATTCTGCCGTATTAAAGGGTAATCAACTACTCTGGAACCTAGTTTAAACTCCATCTACTTTATCATAATCATTGCTTTCAAATTTTGTTTCAATTTACATCCACGGAAAGTGAAAATGAATTTAAACACTGATGCCGATGATAAACTCTTTAATTAATGTAGAATGAATATGGATGGTCATGTCCTTCGAAGATATATATATGTATTACTTTGACCGCAGACTGGATCTTTAATCTCCAGTTCCTCGGAGATGTGAATAGCGTCTAAAAGATTGATCACTAGTTCTGTAAACGCCATGTATAATTGCGTTCTAGTGATGAGAAGTCAAAATAGGTCTTAGATCTCTGGTAATAAATTACATAATTGAATAAAACGATGTGTATGAATACGAAATTAGTGCTTTTTTAATGATGTCTATTTACAGTAAAACATTAATTTATCAAAAGAAAATCAAAGTTAAGGTACATCACTATATCATAAAATTATGTTACGTTATCGTTTAACTTATACTACATTAATTACGTCTAGGGCATTGGGGATGTAAATTTGATTTGACATAATTTTCATTTGCATTGCTCTTTGAAGCAATCACTGTAGCCGCGGTAGCCTCTTGGTCAAGGTATCTGATAGTAGCAGGCATGTTACGAGTTTAAGCCCAGTACCACTTAAGGTATCCAACTACCCTAAAATCAGGATTTTTTTTCAAAAATTCACAAATTTGTTATGACTTTATTTCATAGGCCACCTTCTTAGCTTAATAAAAATACCAAGGTTTTTTATTTTCCCTGCACAATAACAAAAACTACAAGCGTTTTAGCAAAAGCAGATGCCATAACTTTACACAAGATGTCAAACTTTAAAATGCGTTTTACTCGAAATGTGTTTTTTTTTCGAAAAACTCAAACAAGGACAGCGATTGCTCAAAAAGTTTTGAAAATAATTGGCTGAAATTTTTGCTTATTTTCTGCATAACAGTAGAAGTATTTTAATCTTCAGATTTATCAATCACTGTTTTATTTCAAAATTTGCAGTCCTTCATGTTAATTTAGTCAATGTTTTTTAAGCAATTTCGTACAATCACTAAGATAAAGTGCTCTAGTTTTAGTAAAAATTAAAATATCTCTTATCCTGAAGGTCACTTCAAACAGGAATAACAAAGTAACACATCAAAATTAAAAAAAAATTGAGAATTTGTTCATAAAATTTTTGCACAGATGGGCCCCGTTTATGTAATTTTTTGGACATTTTTACTAGTTTTTTCCCATTTTAATAATAATAGATTTTTTTTTTATCAATTTTAGAATTTTTTCCTTAAAATATACTAAATAAATATAAAAATCACAAAAAAAAAATATATCTCCATTTTTCAAAAAAAAAAGTTGTCGCAAGTAGTCGGATACCTTAAGACCTGCTTTGTAGGGAAGCGATGCACGTTAAATCTATCTAGAGCTCAAATGTCCTCCCGTTGGTGTTCTGTGGTAGTTAGGAGAGGGGGTTCCAGCTCAGGTGTCATCCTCGTCACTTGACCATGATTCAAAATCACGAGGTCAATCGTCAAAAGGTGTTTTGTAGCTAAACACAGTAAGATGTTAATACTTACTCACTCACAAACTGAAGCAACACATAGGTTATTACCGAAAGACACGTTATTTGAACCACGGTCAAGTATCGAGGGAGGCACCTGAGCTGGAACCCTCTTCTACTTAATTATACTTCACTTCAACCCTTTGTCAACTCATGTGTTTAATTCGTTTGCTAGTCGTCATTCAAAATACATATAAGCTGCATTCAGAGAACTTTTCAATCGTTCAGAAAATTGCTATCAGAAACTTTGAATACACAACTATTTAGTAAGTAAAAATTATGTATTGCTTTAATAAAGAACAAGTCATTTTATCGAGGTGTAACTAAAAGATTAATGCAAATTAATTAGGGCTAAAATTTATTGCGCAGACACTGAGGTTTTTTTTTTTTTGAAAATACTTATAAAACACTCACAAACTTATCAAACTTTTGGCAAGGAAGGATTTCTGAAATGAAAGAACTTTGAATAACAATTTATATAAATTCTTATTAAGGCATTCAAACACGTTTCGAGTACATTTTTTTTAAGAAAAATAACATATTTAAACATAAAAGTTTTTTAAGAATCAATATCAACAAATACTGATATTTAACTAACGTTATTTTTTTAAAAAAAATATCTAAAATTTACCAAAATCACAATTACAACCTCTGACAATAAAGTTTGGTAAATGAAGTCACAGAACGACTGAACTGTTAACATCGGAAAAACAAAACACTTCACGTGCGTAGAGGCAAATGTTGACCATCTGCCCCCACCGTTGTTCTGGTGAGTGTTGTTTGTGTTCCGTGTAAGACTTGTTTTACAAAGTGGTTTTCTAATGCATTGGTTCTTAATTGAGAACAGGAAAATGAACGAACAGAACGTCAATGTAAAGTTTGTTTTAAGCTTGGCAAGACACCGACAGAAACTTATGCGCTGCGGGTTCTTGTTTATGAAGATCAACCGCTGTCCATAAAATGTGTGACAAATGGTTCCCATTTTCGAGAAAGTCGGGAAAGTGCTTCAGAGAACCCCCATAGCGGAATGCCAGTGACCTCCACCAGCGACGAAAATATTCAGATTATGAGTGTAAACTTTTCTGAGATTGATTGATTGAATATTAACGTCGCACTCTTCAGCTACACGAGGGCTTTTGGCGACGGACCACGTAATTTTGAACCATGGTCAAGTGACGTGGACGACACCTGAGCTGGCACCCCTCTCCTAACTACCACACCACACCGACGGGAGGACGTTTCAGCTCTCGACAGATTTAACGTGCATCGCTGCCCTACACGGCGGGTCTTAGTGGTACTGGGCTCGAACTCGTGACAAGGCAAGCCACGGTCCGATACCTATATCACTCGGCTACCGCGGCCGTAAACTTTTCTGAGAGTCAAGGCATTATTCACAAAAAAATTCTAACTAGAGGAATGACGATGAGTGCTGCGAGGTACATTGAAGTTTTGACCCGTTTTATGAAACTTCTACTCAGGTTCATAGTTTTTGTTCACGACAATGCTAGTCCTCAACTAGCTGATGTCGTCAAACAGTTCCTAGCAGGAAAAAAAGCTGCAGCAAATTGAAAATCTATCATAATTGCCACATCTCAATACTTCAGACTTCTATTCTCAAGATTTCAAACTCGCTTTGAAAGTAGGAAAGAGATTTTTGATGATATCCCTGACATTCAACGAAGCGTGACGAGGCTTTTGAACATCCCAAATAAAGATTTCTTGCAAAGTTTTCAGGACATGTATAACAGATCTCAGCGGTGCATAGTTTGAAGAGTAGTAAGGTAACTTTCATTAATATTTCATTCACGTTAATGTTACAGCACTATATATACAGCGAACTTTATTTTCAGAGTTTGTATAAGTGAAATGTTAGCAATATTTTTTGGAAAATTTCAAAAAAAAACTAGAGAAAAAAATAATAAACTTATCAGTAAAAGTACTACTATAACAAAGTAGATACATTTATCTAGAGAATGTACTAAAATTTCAATGTTTTACAAGAATTTGAAAATTTTAGAGTTGATCGAGTAAACATTATAAGAAATGTGACATTCTTTATGAGTTAATTATTGAAATCAACAGACCATAACTCAAAAAATATTCATACAATAAGAAATATTTTGGCAGATTCTCTTAGAAAATAATATAAATATCAGGTTCAAAAAGTTTTATAGAAGTACTTTTATGTAACATTTTGAGTTATCAGACTCACCATAATGAATTTCGAGCAATTTAGATGCCCCCTACTGGTAGATCAAAGACCCACTTCCGATTTTGCGAATTTTATAAATTTGATTGTAACTTGGCCTCTAGGTAACGTAAAAACAAAAGAAAGTACATTTTGTGTGTAAGCAAAAAAAAATCCCTCTACTCAATATCATGAAATATATATATATATATAATATAATTTATTTTGACTGAATTTGGTCATTTTGAACGTGTTTGTGTAACTTAAACACTTATACTTCTCCTTAACAACTGTGTTACGAATGCTTTTGATTAAAAAAATCTTCGCATAAAAGAATCAAAGTTTCATCCCTTGTAAAACAAGATATTTTCTAAAAAGAATTTTTATTAAAATCGTCAGATTAAACTAAAGCTTTTTTAATGTAACAATAGACAAAGTATTTTAAAAATTATATCTTAATGAGTTACATTTCATTTATTTTTTCTAGAAATATAGAACTGAAATTCACGAAAAAAATAATTAATTGAAATACATATATATAAATTTAAATTAATAATAAGTACATTATAATTTTTTTCTTTTTGAATTTTTGAATAAATTTTTCTGATTGAATTTTTTTCAAATTTTAGGTCTTATTAAGTAAATTTTGTCATAGAGTTTAAATATATAAGCCATGTATATTTTCTGAACATCATGTAGGAAAAAAAACAACTGCCTTAAATTTTTTTCTTATGCAATGGCGCAGGTGTTTCTGGCCCAATACCATTAAGGATAGAAGCATTACAGGCTGCTTCTTGAGACATTGTCCGTGTCAATTGCTTTACCAAATAAAATCTAACGTAGTCTGTGTGGGATGGAAAAAAATATATGCATTATTTTACTTTTTGCAACCTTCCGAATTAATAGAATTTAAAGTTGCGTTTATATATATATATATATATATATATATAAACTAATTATAAGTATTTAAAAATCCATAAGAACTATTTACATTTATCATTGAGTAATTATTCAACTAAAGCATTTAACTGTGGATATAAAAGGTTAAGAATACCTAAAGTAATAAATAGTTAAAAAAAAAAAACAAAACAAAGGTGATAAAATAATATTACTTTATATGCTGTTTCGTAGACAGAGTTCAAAAATTCGAACTACATGTTTTGAAGAGAAGAATTTGATATAAATAATTATGTGATCTTTTTTCAATTTAATGTTTTATTGAACATTCAAAAACATTTAAAAAAAATTTTAAACCATAAAGAAATTTTTTTTTTAAGGTAAACCATTTCGTTCGGGAAATGTGATTTTAAAAGCGTATAAATGGAAAAATTTTTGATATTTAGTGACACTTAGATTAGAAAATGTATGTAAAATTGTTTTAAGAATAGTATTACAATAAAAAATTATTTAAGTACAATATTTTGACAAAAAATGAACAAAGAATGACTCATTTTCAGTATATTCTCCTTTTGTGAAAAATGCTTCTATTATATAATAATATTTTGTTTGTCTATAGCTCAAACCTCTGTACAGAGGCTCAACAAATTTTTTAAATATATAATGCAGAAGTAGGTTTATCCATGTTTTACAACAACAGAGGGGAGAAATTTTTTGAAAAAAAAGCGCCGATAATTATTTCAAATGGTTCTAACTCTGAAAATAATGTGACTTTTTCAAAAATCATAGTTCAGCCTTTGTACAGAGGTCTGAGCTATATACAAGCAAAATATTATTATAATCGAAACATTTTTCACAAAAGGAGAACATTTTTAAATAAAAGGTTATTCTAAGTTAATTTTTTGCCGAAATTTTGTATTTAAATAAAATTTTTGACCAAATGTCCTTATAATAAAACAATTTTATACATGTATTCTAATCTAAGTGACACTAAATATCATGAAAATTATCCATTTATGCGCCTTTTTAAAATCACTGTTCCGAACGTAGTCCGATACCTTAAAGAATATATTTTTTTATAATGTGTTTTTTTAAATTTTAAGTATTTTATGTAAGAATATTTTATATACTTTATGATGCAGTTGTTCCTTATGCAGGTGCCCCAAAAATATCCTTCGAACTCTGTACTTCTTTATTCCTCATTGGGTGTAAAGAAAACTTTCCTCTAAAAAAATGTGATGAATTAAAAAAAAATAATATTTTCAAAACTGTAACAACTTCATTTGCCATGTAATACCGTATTTACTCGAATCAATGTCACCGTCGATTCTAACCCACATCCCAAATTCTCAACATGTTTTTAAAAAAATCGTTTTCATCGATTCTAAACCACACTCAGAATTCTCTACACGATATTGAGGAGGGGTGGGTGTGTAAAGGTTTATTAATATCCGATATAACTAAATATTTTTAAAAACAATTTCACTAGAAACAATATAATTTAACAACTAATTTATTTTACCCGTATTAAAAAAAACTTTAAAATGCATACATGAGCATATAATTACTCCAACCATGAGTAACATGTCTCGAAAAATGATTCGTCACTCTCGATGTCACAGCTAACCTCGGAATGGGTACCTGCGTTGTATTTTTTCCACACGGATGGTCTTGCATGCCGTCCACAATGCATCTGTTATGCAACATTTCTTTAAGAAGAATCTATTATAGAGAGGGAAGAATGTTTTAGAAAAATTAAAAGCTGTTGAACATTTGCAAGCCCAAATTATACCCTTTTGCTTACGCCAACTACGTAAATTTGTTCATTCGTGTTAAATATACAGTGGTCGTTCCTCTGTTTCCATTTTTTTTTCTGCATATAAAACTGCCTCCGTTTTCATACTTGCATTATAGCGTACTCATCTTAAAGTATTATCGACATCTTTGATGTTTAGGTGACTAAAAGAAAGCGGATACGTACAAAATTCCCTAAATAAAGCATTGCTTCGCAAACTTTCAATACTTGTGACACAATATTCAATAATAATTTTCATCGCGCCTCTCCGCTCCACACAATAACACTGTATTGAATTCAATAATACTACACTTTGACGCTAAATCTACGATTCGACTTTTAACCTTTAAATGCCACCCGCGTATATAAACGTTCCTGGACGTAGTTATACGTCCTTCCAAAGTATAAAAAAGTATATAATAAAGTATATACTAAAATAAATCACTTACAAACAAATGCATTAATTTTCATATATCTCAAATAAATTATCAAATGGCAATAAATTAGTAGGTAATACAATTATAACTGCATTTAGAATATCAAATATATTTCAATCTAACAACTGATATACAGTTACTAAATGACAATAATTTCAGTTAGCTATCTCCATGCTTGCCATGTATCAATCAATTGGAGTCGTTATTCTACTTAAAACAAGTCCTGTAAAACGACGAGGAACACTTACTCATATCGGATCTTAAAATGCCTATCTAATACCTCAAAATGCCGACCTCGTCATCAAACCATATTTCACATTCATAAAACCCGAATGTGGCTAGCAAAAGTCTTTGATCAAGTAGAAACAAGTAGGAAAACAACGGAAAAATTCTTTATAGTAAAAAGAAGTAAAAATAATATTTTCAGTGATTATTTAAAAAAATACCATTATGAAATGTATTTTATTATCACAAAGAACAGCAAAATGTTTTGAAGTAATCATTAAAGTGTTTGAATGGTAAAATTCTAATTGCTGAAATTGATTCTATTTAATATGAATAGAGTATTTTGTAATTTGTTCCAGTCTTTATTGAAACTCACGAGAAAAATTTATAAACCATATTTTGAATAAAAGTATTATAAGATAAACAGAAATATGCATTTCGTAGCGCTAAAAATGCAGCATCGTGAATGCTTAAGTAGAAAGAAATAAAAATTGGCAAATAGAGAGATAATATCAAACAATGTATGTTAACTTCAGCCCGAGTTAGCAATAGAGTGAATAAATTGGACTTGGGTGGTGATACTGGCATACACAACAGTGAGAGTTCTAATTATGCCCTGAGGAATAGATGACCATTCACTTTTAACTTTGTCACCTTTCGGGCTCTAACAACGATTACCATACTTTCATGACAAGACCATACTTTCATGACTTAATTTATATGAATCTATTCAATGCAGATATATAATTACACCCAATTCCTTAAGCTTTGTTTCTATAAATAAGTTTAAAACGAGTATTTAGAAGTCATTAAAATAAGCTTTAATTGCATTTTCATAAATTTTAGAAATTATATTCAACCTAAAAGTGTAACAGTTTATTTTATTTGCCTGGGCTCGAAATTCATTAAGGAGCATTACTGTAGGGCATTGGTAAATTTCCGATACTTAAAGGTTTATGAAAAATTTTATTATTCGCTTCATAAAAAAGTAAACTACTCTTGTCACAGAAATACATATTATCTTGCTTTCATTTTTATTTGTTGCGAGTTTCTACAACACAAAATATTCCTTTGCGTAGTTTCGAGCGAATTCTGGTTGGAATATTCAAAAAGAGATACTTCAAAATCTGTTTGGGAAGTTCATATGTAAATTGGAAATCACTCGTTTGACTGGCTTTCTCCCAAATGTTTCATACTAAGATATTTCGAAAGGAAGTGATTTTTGCACCTGCGATTTCATGTTCGACTTTCAAACGTAAGAAAAAAAAATATACGAAGCAAAAAAAAAAATCAACAATATGATTTTTAGTGGCTTGAAACCCCAGAATTTATTAAAAACCTTTTGTTCAAGGGAAAAAATAAACCCGTAACTAGCATTTTAAGTTGCATAATTAAATAACCTACTTGGCTCAATTTGGGGCGAAAAATTAAGTTACTTATTAACTCGATATAAGCAAGTTAAATTGAAAACTTAGTTTGAAAGATACATTTTTGGATGGCATATGTATTGATATTTTATTATTTTCAAGAATATTTTGTACATCTTAACAATTTAAAAATAGTTCATTTTGTATTCCTGGTTGTATCAAATATATTACTTGTTATATTTTACTTTTTCTCTACAGAAAAAACTAAAATGAATATTTTTATAACTGAGAGTATATATGGAAGAGCTCAGAAATGAATGCCAGAATTTGAAAGTAGGGATGTAATTGAGTCGTAAGCAAACACATGGAATCTAACACCAGTAAATATTAATTGATTAGATTAAGGAAATTCACCTTAGTACCAAGGATATTCCTTAGAATTTTCATCAGCGGAAGAAATTCAGATTAGTCTGTAATGGATATGCTTAACAACAGTTTATCATTCGTATGAAAATAAGTTAATCCATGCAAATAACACATTCATGTCTTACATTATACTCTCTGATTAGATTGAATTGTTATTTTTTTCAAAACAAAGTTTTTTAATTGAATACAATTGAATTCATTAGTGTAGAATTTAAATTGAAAATTAATCATAGGTATATAAATATTTCTTTATTTTTATCATGCCAACAATTAATAAATTACTTGCAAAAAAATTGTGTTACATAATTAAAGATTATTTTACTGGTAAGTACGATTAAAGTAAATACGATGCATATGAGTTACCGTTTAAGTGTAAAATCCGTTATTTTATTGAATAACTAGGTATTTCCTTAAATCACTAGACAAGTCAGAGTTAAAGTATATAAAATCATTGAATTCTACGGTTTAACTAGGTATTCTATAGAATAACGATAAATTGATCGTTAAGGTATGGAATACTTCACTCGACAGTTTTTTGAACTGGTTTTAGCTGCTTTTAGTCAGTTTTGAACTGCTTATAACTGCTTTACAATGACGTGGAGTGTGTGTATCTTACATTCCATTGGTTTAAAACGTAGAATTTGAATGATGTATTTAACATTTTGGATTATTAACAAATATTTTTACAACTTGTTTTAAAGCGATGATTTCTGAAAGAATGAGATACTAACCAGTAAAAAAGAAATATTTAACGCTAGAGAGATTTGAATTTTAATTAAATAAGCGTGAGACAAGGGAAAACAATGCTGCGCTTACTCGTGAAAAACTATTTTTTGATAGAAAAAGTAGAAAGCGTGCTAATACAGCACAGAAAAAGCATCACGTGACTATTGGTTACTCCAGCATTATGATATCCTTGAAGTTCAAGGAGTAGAGAAGTTAAATGTAGCAATGACCGATGCAAAACATTTGTTTTTTTTCCCCTTCTGTTTAACTAATGTTAGCAATATGAGCAATAATAAATTGTGTCATCTGCTTACCCTATTATTTATCAATTAATCCTCCGCAATAGAAATAAACTTTTCAAGAGGTTTTAGTTATTTATGATGAATTAATTTATAAAACAACTCTCTGAAATTGTTTATTTTTCTCAGAATAACTAGTTATATTTCATAGAATAACTAGGTAAAGTATGAAAATTTTCGTCTATTATATACTTTAAATGACTTGTCTAGTTATTTCATAAAATAACTAGTTATTCTATAAAATAACTGTTTATATACATTAACAGTAACATTTACACCACCATTTATACAGGGTGTCCTTAAATTCAACGCCAATAAGGAATGAGATGGACAAAAGGGGTCATATTATATATGGGAAAAATAAATAAAAATGATATGAGAAGCATATTTATAACACCCTTCACCACATATTTATGGTTACTGTGTCTACAAATTTCACAATTTTACATTGATATTTTTTACCAATGTCATAAATGTCCATGATTATATTAATCACAATCACAAATTGAGTAAAACCATTGCCGGTTTATTTAACACAAGAATGCTACTCATTCGTCTAGCAGATTACGGCTACAACAAATAATATTGTACCCTCCCCAAACAGGAAATGCAACGTGAAACTCAGTACTTTCATATGACCTTGGCTACTACAGATAATGATATTTCTTTTTTCAAAATATTTTCGCATGTAGTACTTTTAGAACAATGTTAGTCTGAGATACGAATGGAAAGCAGTAACGTTTGAAATTAAAAATCTCCCTTAGTTTTTTTTTTTTCCTTTCTTTTTTTTCCCCTGTGTTTGCGAGATGATGTAAAAACCTTTTCGTGAAGAAAACTTTTGGGGGTAAACTTGAGGCTATCTGTAAATTATTAAAATAGTTAATTGATGATGATAATTTTATTTCTGAGGATGAATCAGAAAATGAAAATTTTATTGAAGTTCAATATCACGAATTTACAGATTGCCGTATGATATATATGTACATAATAGGGCTCGCAAATCTGAAAAAGCATTATTAGGAAGAAAGTTTGAGATAAAGCTAAGTGAATATCTCCTTGCGCCATGGTTGAAGAAACGCATAAATGTATCAACGTTGCCCTGATCAAAAAGGACAGTTATCTGTGAACTTTTGAAATTTGAGCAGAACATTGAACCACCTGAACAACTGGAAACTAAAAACAGGAAAATCTGTGCCTTTTGCCCATGTAAGTTGCTTAGAAGGACAGGAAAATTTTATTTATCATGTTCTAGAGCAATGTGCGGAGAGCATCACGCTAAAATGCGTAAAGATCGCTTCGAAAATACATAAATTGCTTACGTGAAGATTGGATGTCATGAAATCACACATTTGCATGTAGTATAATTTGTTTGTTATTAACTTTTAAAATGAGTTTTAAGTTTGTTAAAACTCATGTCGTCTAGGACACGAATGGTTACCATTCCCATAAGTTTTTCAAATGGTAACAGGGTTAAAATTAACGTAGTCTGAGAAAATGATATCACCTCACTTGGCTTTTCTCCATAAAAAAAGACAAGCATTGCATACTACCCTAGCAATAGTGCAAACAGGAAATTTTCAAGGGTGTGGTCCAGGGTCGAAAGTCCACCATTCTCGTATCATGCTCCAATACGCCACCCAACCTATTCTTTTGATTTTGTCGATTGAACAAAAACAGTAAAAAATTAATTATTGAATAAATAATTAGTATTAATTAATAAAATTAATTATTATAATAACAAATACTTAATTAAACTTTACGTACAATATAAGTATGATTATGATCAATCGGGAAAAGTTATGAAGGGCTTTGGGAAGGGGGGTTCAGAATTTAGGATCTCCCCACCTTGTGTGCGCCACTGTATCCTAGGCAAAATAAATAATATTGATGATTGTAAATATCAGCTATATATTTCATATGCATTTCACGTAGTTATACAACTACGTTTCTTTAATTCTTTTTATTTAAAGAAAGAAACTAAAGTGCTTAAATACTTTTATTTTTTTAATAAGAAGTACATTTTTTATTGATTAATATCCGTGTACTTAGATAACTGAAGGACTCAGAATAAAACCTTATATTCGTTCTTAAGTCTCATTTTTCTCTTTTAATATAAAATAAATAAGTTAGCTTAATATAATATTCATAAGATTAATTAATCTAAAATAACAATGTAATTTTGATCCTCTCTTTTGTACTAATTTTATCCTTCTTTTATGACATCTGCGACACCTAATGAAAATGTCTTTTTTTTTACGACTGTTTTCTGTTCTAGATTGCACGGTTGAAATGCATTTTTAAAGTCTTATTTTATTATCTTGAGAGAAAATGCTTTTTCCCTTTGAAAATAACTAAAATGTTGCTGGTGACTAGAACATTAAATGGTTTCCAGTAAAATAAATTTATTTGGTAGGATAATATATAACGATATAAAGATTACCAAAGGCCAAGTCAAAATTTTGTAATAAAAACTGCTGTTGATATTTCTATAATCATTTCAGGATTCCAAACCCAATTGACATTTGTTTCATATGGATAGCTAAATTGTATTTTAACTCTTAACGGTAACATATACTATCAAGGAATTATAACAGCAGTGATAAATATGTTGTATGATATGTTGCTGATTACATAAGAAAACAGGATTGGATATTATGGAGTCAGTACATGAAAATATGAACTACTGGCCACGCAAAATGCAACACCCTGAATAAAGCATGAGACCCTATTGAAATTCACATGTGTTGGTGGCGATGAAATATGCAAATCATTAGCATTATAGTGCAGACGCACATCACGGACAAGCGCAGCGCCACCCGCAAGCGCTATGTATGGGGAAAACTGATTAGCATTTTAAAGTATGGGTTGTTTTTTTTTTGCGTAAGCTGTTTTACCTGCCTCGTGGAAGACACTGAAAATCTTTTGACTAAGTTTCTGAATCCAACCGACGAAGAATATTAGCCTGTATAGATCGCGGATTATCCTTCAGAGAAATATGTCGATGTGTTGGATGAAACCAAGCCACTGTGATGCGGATCATTCATCGCTGGATGCAGGAGGAAACGAAGGATTAACCCGGCTGATCTCAGCCACCATGGTGCACCACTTCCCATGATGGCAGGCGGATTATGCGCATGACAGTGATAAATCTAGCTGACACATCATGAATCATCGTGGAAGAGGCTGTTACTCCTAACATTCGACACTCTTTGCAGCAAAGTGAAATGTCCGCAAGGTGTATATTGCTTCTTATACTCTTGACTCAAAACCACAGGCGTTTGCGTCACCAATGGTGCAATGAACGGCAGATATAGACAGCGGGATGGAACGGCATTATTTTTACTGAAAAATTCCGCTTCTGCTTGCAACATCACGAAGATAGGGTTCAAGATTAGAGAAACCGTAGTGAGAGGCTACTGAACTGTTGCTTTATGCGTCGCTACACTGGTCCTGCACCCGGTATCGTGGTTTAAGGGGGGGGTGTAGGATTTCACTGCCGTATCCCTGTAGTACGCACATTGTCGGTACACTTAACAGCTAGTGCTACATTTATGAGGTGTTGGAGATTGTGGTCCTCCCATACATTCAGCACTTCCCAACAGTCATATTCATACAGGAGAAGGCGCGACCGCACGTGGCATGCAATTTTCAACAGTTCTTTACCCATCAGATTGAATTGCTTCCTTGGCTGTCTTGTTCTTATATCTCCAATCAAAAACGTGTAAGCAATGCTTTCACAACAACACATCCGGGATACACCACCCGCTATTACACCAGATCAATTTTGGCAATGTATGGAAGGCGGATGAAGACTGCTGTACACCAAGCCTCTGACTGCGGCTATTTAATTCTATGCCGAGTTTTGCTACATTGGTTATATTCAACAATGGAGGCTACGCTAACAACTGATTTTGTCATTCACCCGCCACATGAGGCTGTAGGTTTAACCGTGTGATCTTTGCACAACATGTTATCAGCTAAAAAATTTTTACTGTAATATCTTCTTATGTATATATAATCATTCATAAACTCAATGTAGTAGATAAAGACATAGTAAAATGTTCTACTGACTATTGTACTATGCTATTCATGGATAAATCTTACAAACCATTAACTTTTGTACAATATTTAATAATCATGTGCAATATCAATAACGTTTGCAAGCATGCTGCCGACTCCATACGCTGTATTGTTTCAGCTTCAAGAAAGTTCTCCACAAGGTGACATTTATGAAGTCCGGCATTATTCAAGCATAAGTTACATTAGATTTCAGTATCTCGTCTACATACCTTTGAGCCACAAAATGTTAATCCAAATGATATTCAGGTCAGTACTTCCTACTATGCTAATTCCAGCCCATACTATAAAACTACCATATGTGATATTTTCTGAACGAATATATATTTTGTTGAAATAAAAACCTTTCCATCAATACCAAAACACATCTAGTGTGACACTCTTAATTGAATCGGGACTCGTCTGTAAACATAATTTTGTATCCAATCTTGATGTTAAGCGGCCCACTTTCTTCCCGCCGCACGGTGTCTTGCTATAGATGAAATACTCCCCGTTTTCCTACATGTACGCAGACCAATCGCATGAAACCTATTTCGGTTTATTTGGCTTGAGATTGAGTTTGGCTTTCTTTCCCAAGTAAACTGTGTTTAAATCTGCGTCATATTAGCCGTTCTCTCCAGACAAACTGCAAACAGGAAAAATCAATCAAGCTTTGGTAGATCATCCTGGTCAATGTTTAACATTCCCTGTTTCCCTCATACTATTCTCTTGGAATCGATTCCAGTCTTGCAATGACACTTTTTGCCACTCCAACATACCTCGCTACTGCTCTTAGCATTTGCACGAATTCCAGGCTCTAGAGAATACACCAAGCCATGGAATCCGTTAAACTATGTTGTTGTGACATTTTTCAGGCACCTTTACTCAAAACAGAAGGTGAAACACTGAATTTCATCACCGAGGCAAGGAAAACAACAGCTTCTACGAAAAACGGTTTCTGCATTTACATTCTTTTTCTGGTTTTGGCGTCATATTGCGGCCCTGAGGTCACTGGTGGAGTCTGAAAAAAAAATTTATGTATTTACAATAAATTATTCGGTGTCTCAATATTTTTGAAATGCCATTAACCGAAGGATCAGTCAACTGAATCGCTATCCTAAATTTCTAAGAAAAATTATTAAATCTTTTTTAAACACCCCTTTGTACATAACTCCTTACAAAATTACCCCTGAAATAATGTTTTGTATCGCTTTCTATATTTTTCAACAAAATCTCCTCCTAGTTCCATACACTTTATTTGACATCCCTCGAATTATTTTTTGCCTACAAAAAAATATGAATGTGAAAGTTTCTCGTTTGAAGTGAACCATTGTCCGCTGAGCCATATTTTTAAATTTGGTAATAAAAAGAAGTCGCCCGGAGCCCAATCTGGTGACTACGGTGTGTAGTCTATAAATTCAAGTAACATTAATTTTAAGCCAATGAAACTTCGCATGTGTGCACTTCTGCGTTGTCTTGGAGCACTGTTTTTTATTTTCTCATTTAGCTGGCCTAGCAACAACACACAATATTCCCCAAAGATCATTTGTCCATTTCCCAAACAGTCGAAGAGGATAATTTCGTGAATCTCAAAAAATCGAAGCCATTAACATTCCAGCTGATTTCACCATATTTGACTTCTTTGGAGCCGAGTTCTTTTAACAATCCACTGTTTTAACTATTCTTTCGTTTTGGTAGTGTAATGGCGTACCCCAGTGGCGTAGAGAAAACTATTAGCTCTCCCTTTCTCGTGCAAAGGCAGGTTTCAGGCACCAAGCCGGATCATACAAAGGATTGCAAAACCATGATATCTGGCATTGGACCCCTAGAATTCTGCAAACCCCCAGTGATGCGGGAGTATACGTTTCGCCAATGGTGTATAAATGTTTCATCTACAGTCATTAATACCTGTAGAAACTCATCCCGATTATGACGCATGCACTTCAAGAAAGCCTTAGATGTGACTACAACATTGAGTTTGTTCTCAACTGAGAACAAGTGCAGCACCCACCTTGAACATATTTTTTTCATGGCCAATTTATCATGCAAAATTGAAGTGACACAACCTTTCGACGACCTAACAACCAACTCCTACACTCACTTCGATAGAGTTCAAATAGCACTCAAATTACCATAAACCAGGGTTTTACAACTGTTAATAAACACACAACTGTTAAAAAATATTTTTCAAAAGAGGATTTATTACAAGTGTGGATAGTACCCGTCACAGTCATGAATATTGATTTGCATATAAGTTTTCTATTTATTTTGTGCTACACTTCAGAATAAACATCTGTAGTCTAATAAATAACGTAGAATATTTGAATAACTTCGTTAAATCCATTGTCTCTTAACATTTTGAGCCGTGTATTAGTTCATACATACAATGGCCATTGAATTAGAAACCTTTGAGATTTGCATTTGAATGCGCGGAAGGGATAAGGTATGCAAATTTTTTAATGACGTGAGTTGCAAGTGGTTAGATTGCTAGAAAATGCAAGGTGTATAAGTGCTTTTCTCGACGAATGAAATAAAATGGAAGTACGACAGATTTTTCACCACTTGTGTGTGAAAAAAGGGCTTATTGCTGGTGACCGCTTAGCTGGAGCCTCGATTTCAAAGACTGCAAATCTCGTTTACTTTTCAAAAATGGAATGAAACTCCACAGCTCCTCTCTAGAAGAAGAAACTGCGATTCGAGCACATTTTTCCAAGAGCGTGACCGGAGGCGTCTCCGACAAATTGTACAACTTAACAGGGGTCTACTGTGCTTCAACTGGCACAAATCACAAACACAGGCGCAATTTAACGGCTCTTATGCCATTAAACTTTACACTCAATAACAAATCGTAAGTCAAGGCTCTTCCCAAAAGTTTTCAACTCTAATCATGCGTTGAGAACTGCAGAGGATTAGAATGCATAGTCCAGTGTATGCGAGAAAACCATTCATTTCTGCTTGAACAGCAAAATTCATTTGCCACGATGCCGAGTAAGAAGACAATTGACATCTGAAGATTGTAAATGGGTCGAATGAATAACGCTAAAGCTTATCTTGCACTAATGGGAGAAGTCGAATTTGTGGAGAACCCATTAAACCAATTTGCCTTACTCGCCCTATTAAAGGATTTGAATGGATTGCCATGATAGCGTGCATGTTCTGTAGGCATGGAAGAGGTGCTTTGGTTTTCCTCGAGGGTAAACAAATAGCCATGAGATATTGAGATAAGGTTCATTCTGCAATGATGCATTTTTACCCTAATTATGCTGAATACTTCATAGGGGACAATAAAGCAACTATACATCGTGCTAAATATATATATATATATATATATATATATATATATATATATATATATATATATATATATTTGACAGAATTACAACATGAAGTGACAAAATAGAAAGTGATTTTACTTACAATTTTTCATTTTCTTTCTATATAGAGTGTTGGACAATTATTTTTGTTTGTTACAATTTATTCATTAAAATTAAAATAGTATATTAAAGTAGTATGCTAAGGAAGAAATAACAGTTTTGGAAATTGGACCAACACAAGTTGGAATCGAACCTAAGACCTTTGGATTAGAAGTCCAAGGCCCTATCCATTGCGCTACAGAGACACAAAGAATACTTTTTTTCCGTTCTACACATGCTGTATAACTGTTACTTTTGTTTGTTACTGTCTATTAATTTTTAATTCAATGGATTGATTTATATGTGGAAAAACTGCATTAACATCAAGGGTCATCCACTACAAGTTAAAAAATATATTTGAACTTGAATGGATGAATAGAAAGTATTTTATTAAGGATTGAAAATTTGACCAAGATATATATATATATATATATATATATATATATAATGTATAAATATTTTATATGAGAAAATATTTTGATCGAGAAGATATGTAGCCCTAAGTGCTGAAATCAGAGTATATGAAAAATATATTTTCCAACAATTAAATTTCTCCCCTATATTGACACATCCAATAAATTAACTCTCAAGTTATCGTTAGATTTGTCTTTCAGGATTTTTGTAATTCCGTAAAATATGCTTTGTATAATTCTGAAGATCTTAGTTCAATTAGGATAGTGTTAATGATATTTGTACTGCCTGCCACATGTGCCATGCGGACCATTGGTGTGCTAACCCTTGCCCCCATGCCATTGGGCTGTGCCTTCCTTTTCAACACAAATCTCCAACATACAGGGATACCATTACCTGAAACACTAACTGGAAAACAAGTCTCAACAGAACCTGGATGTACTTTATAGTTCAAAGTAATGAGGTGAAAGGGTAATGATCCCAACATTTGAGATAATAGCTTATCTATTCCAAATGCTTCTGGAATGTTTTTGTAGAGTCTAAGCATTACTTATGCAGCTATGTGCCCGATAAGCAGGCACATATTCTATCAACAATCTATCATTTGTAAATTAATTTTGAAATAAATACTTATCGTTGCGTACATTTTTTCCAACATCATATTTGTAAAATTTATATTAAAAACCTTCTGGTATAGTTATATAGTATACCCTTTGCATAGTTATTATTTATTCGTCCCAAGATATTATTCACCGGTATTTAAGTAGCAAAAATATCATTTCTCATGGCTATAAACACTTACTCATAAGCAATATTTAGCTGGGAAATGTTTAATACCTGTTTAATCGTTTCCTTTATAATATAACATGATTTTTTATCAAATGTTTTCAAAGGTACTTTTAAAAATAAATTACATACAAATCCAAGAAATGTTTATTTTTTTTTAAATCTCACTTCTGATAGTATTTCTTTTAAATGCACCTTTGATGGATTGAACGGTCAAGTTGACCTAAGCCTTAGGTAGTCAAAAATCAAACGTATACAAAAATAAATAAATAAAAGTATAAAATGTTACTGGTGAAAATGTCGATATGTGATAAGCTTCACCTTTTAAAAGTTTATTTTAAATCCATTTATTCTTTGTGTCGATGTTTCAAAACACTCTAAAAATCAGCTCATGTGAGTGATAAAATAAAATCAGGGATCTGTTCTAACTCTGACTCAGAAGGACTTATTTTTCAAATAAAATGTATGTGTTTATGTTTTTAAGAAAAATGCTCTAAAACGTAGAGTCTGTTTTAACTGATATATAAATTGTTTTATATATTTTATAATTTTGTGTTGTATATAAATTATCTTTCCCAAGTGTATGATTATCGCCAAAAGCCCTCGTGTAGCTGAACAGTGCGACGTTAATATTCAATCAATCAATCAATCAACCCAAGTGTATGATTAAGCAGATTTCTGTGTTCCAAGTTTGTTTGGGAAATGAAGATCCTAGAACTGACTCTTTACAGCATTAATGCACGGCTGGTATTAAAATTGCGATACCAGGAGGGAATAATCTGCTAATGCCAAAATTGCGCGTATAGAACAAGATGTTGAGATATGCAAGTGACGCAGAAACAGATATGACATCTAAAGTAGTACATAAAAAAGTGGTATAGCAGATTCCTCATTCGGAATGCATTTTTAAGGTCAGGAATGTGCTCAGAATATACTGTCATAGCCTCACAAATAAGAATAAGTATACAATCATGTGTAAGAATTCGATAAAAGAAGTACTGTCGTTTGTCAAGAGTGCGAATTATCGTTCCGAGAGATATCATTCGATGTACTAATCGAAATTAAACCGTCGTCCATCCGGTATAGTGGTTAGCGACGCTAACTGCTGTGCCGTTGGGCCTCGATTAGAATCCTGGAGAAGACATGGATGTTTGTAAATGTATAGTGCCTTAGGGACTTGGGACATTTAAATAGCTGCAAGTCCTCTGGTGAGGTTAGTCGAAGGGGAAGTGAACTGGGAGGTCCTGACCAACTCCAGTGTATTCTACTCAAACTTGGGGAGAAACCGAGCTAAATCCTTCTGTCACCTGTATAGTGCTCAAAGTTGCGGTTAATAACTGGTGTCATGAAGCCCTTTGCCATGATGAATTTCGTGAGTCCCAGCCTGGACTTTGCCGATCACATGTAGTTAGTAACAGGAAATCACTTACTGCCGCCACGTGAATATGGAATCAAAGGGTTGCCGAGATCATACTGAACGACCTGCTGAATCTCCATGTCCTCCCATGACTAACGCCCGGGAGAACAGACATTGTGAGGTCGGCCTGCACAACCGTAACTATATTACGGATCTTTAGTTAGGAAATAGGGATATTTGCACCGCACTCAGTATCAGATGACGTTTGCAACAACTGGCTGTCAAGATGGCGACCATTACTTCGGTTTCCCTTGACAACCCAGCATATAGAGAGACGGCGACTCTAGAGAAGCGATGACAAATCTGGATATAGGATGAGGATATATTAAACGTTCACTTATATCAAAGGGGCGCAAACTAGGGGTCGCCAAATTTTTATGAAATGCATTATGCCTGTGTGCTGCATACCATACAGTGTACATATAAAGAGTGAAGCGCCTTCATTTACTGTTTAAATGCAATTTTCTGCTGTTCGCTCTTTCTTTGACCGTAATGCGAAATGTATGTAAAGTGTGAAGACGCAAGTTTTTCACTCCGGTAGATGAGGCCCTCTTCGCGGTAATTCACCAGTTTTACTGAAAAGCGCTTATTTGTCCGACGTATTGATGTTATACGTACTGTGTCGAACGGTGTGCACTGAGCATGCGCACCGTACGAGATGGAGTGGTAATCAAGAGCTGTGGGAATCATCTTGCAGACATGCGTACCAAGCCAAGGCCAACCAAACGACCAAAAATTATCGCTGAATGTTTTACTGCGTGTTTTCATGTAAAGTTGTAGCATGTAACAGTTGGCCTGCAATTGTTTTAGTTTCTCCTCGAGTTCTCTCATGTGACGTTGTGTAATTATGATTTTTTATATTTTTATTGGGCTTTGCAGCTCTTTGTTATCAGGTATGTGCTATCATTAGAGAAAGATCTGTGTTAATTTTATTGAATTTCTCGAAAAAAGTTATATTTTTGAAGTTATACTTCTTTTGGGACGTTAGAGAAATAGGATGAGGGTAGAATTTTTATACAATGCGCTCTCTAACCGTCACGGATGCGAAAATCATTTGTCTAGAAATATACAGAACGGGACAAATCATTGCCACCTTCAAATTCTCAAAAATTATTTCTCTTCACTTCCCTGAAAATGGGGGCACCCGGGTTTGAACCGGGGACCTCCCGATTTGCAGTCGAATGCTTTACCACTGAAATATCCCTTAGCTTCAGGTAACCTTTGCTTTGCGTTGCGTAGCAACGGATACGAAAATGCTTTGATTAGAAATATGCAGAACGGGACAGATCATTCCCGCCGTCTACCTCCTCCCCATATTTTGGTTCTATTGTCCTTGTGCGGGGGCGTTTAAATTTATTTAAATCGTGATTATCTCAGGTTTTGCTGGTCCGATTGACTAAAGGTAAGTATCGTTCAACTATGCTCGTGACAGCTTTTCGTCCTTGGCCCAGCTTGCCCTGCTAAAGATTTTTAGAAATATTTTAATCTTGTTACGCCAAAGAAGTATAACTTCTTACGTGCGTCCATAAGTACACACACACTTTTTTATTATTTGTTTTAGTTAAAAAAATTTAACCCCTATATTCAAAATGGATAAATGGGTAGTACGTACACCAGGTACATCTTCAGCTAACAAACGAACAAATACTGAGGAGGAGTCTCAAAATTCTGAAGTAAGTGCCCCATCTAAAAAAATAAGAAAATACAATGAGGAATTTATTAAGTATGGTTTTACATTTTGGGCTGTTGATGATGAAGAACGCCCGATATGTGTCATTTGCAACGAAAAATTAGCAAATGAGAGCATGAAACCAGCTAAATTAAAAAGGCATCTGGAAACTAAACATAAAGAACTTCAAAATAAACATGCCGATTTTTTTCAAAGACGAGCTGAAAGTCTGAAAATTCAAAGTGAAAATCTAAAGAAATGTACAATAATACCTCAGAAAGCATTACGGGCTTCTTTAGAAGATTCTTATCTAATAGGAAAAACAATGAAACCCCATACAATTGGAGAATCCCCTATCCTTCCTGCTGCAACTAAGATGACATAAATTATGCATGGTGATAAATAAGGAAATGAACTAAAAACAATACCATTATCAAGAGATACCGTGTCTCTGCGGATTTCCGAAATGTCAAGAATTATCGGGTCAGAAGTCATAAAACGCATTCAAAATTCATCCGTATTGGCTTTACAACTGGACGAGACTACCGATATTACTAAAATGTTACAACTAATTATTTACGTTATATTTATTTTAATGAAGATATAACAGAAACGTTTTTATGTTGCAAAAGTTTGGAAGGAAAAACAACTGGAGAATAATATTCGAAGTAATAAATGAATATTTTGAAGCAAAGTCCCTTACCTGGGCAAACTGTGTTGCGGTTTGTACTGATGGTGCTGCAGCACTAACAGGTTCGAACAAAGGGCTCAGAGGCTTAATCCAGAAAGTGGCGCCTCATATGGTATTTAATCACTGTATGATTCATCGGCAAGCTCTTGTTGCAAAAGTTATGGATGAAGAATTGCACAACATATTACAAGACGCTGTTAGTTCAATTAACTACATTAAATGCAATAGTCTTAACAGCCGTCTCTTTTCAATACTTTGCAATGAGATGGGCTCAACGTATGAGAGATTACTGTTACACACCGAAGTCAGATGGCTCTCGCGTGGAAAAATACTACGACGGATATTTGATTTGAGAAATGAATGGCACATGTTTTTAAGCGAAAGAAACATAGATTGGCAAGTCATTATATCAATGAAGTTTGGCTAGGAAAGCTGTGCTATTTAGTTGATATTTTCGAAAATCTTAACGACTTAAATTATAGCTTGCAGGGTGAGAATTCAATTACCATAACATCAGCCAGTATAATTCAAGCTTTTTAAAATAAGCTTAGTCTCTGACAAACTGAACTGAATAAAAACAACACCCACATGTTCCCTTGCTTTATGATTTTATCAGGGAAAATAATATAAATATATTAACATTTAAAAACATCATTTCCAATCACATTGAAAAGTTAAAAAAAAATTAATAAATAAACGATCATGGATGGATTCGTGATCCATTTTCCTACGACATATGCCGTTCAACTCATCAAATTAGTGAGAAAGAGCAATTGATAGATTTGATTAGTGATTATACTCCTCGAAATCAATTTAAGATTCAGCCTTGCCAAAAATTTTAGCTATCCGTGGAAAAACAATACCCCGTTCTATGCAAGAATGCCATCAGATTACTAATACAATTTGCATCAACGTATTTATGTGAAACTGGATTTAGCAAACTAGTTTCAATAAAAACTAAATACCCCTCTCGTTTAAACCCTGAAGATGATATGCGAATTACAATTAGCAACATACATCCGAACATCGATGAGATAATCAGAACTTGCAGTCACATACATCTCATTAAAAGACAATTTAATGATTTTTATGTGTTATACACAAAATATTCTCTTTAAATTATAAATAGTATTAGCATGTGTCAGAAATGATGATTTTTTTTATTCGATAAAACGAAAGAAATGCGCCTGTTTTCATCATATTTGCGAACATTTATCTCTAGAGTTGGCCAAAAATTTTCTCTCTACAAAAGGGGTCGCAGTCGAAAAAAGTTTGCGCACCACTGACTTATATCATCCGTTTTCATTCATTCTTATCTTAGTAGGAATTACAATTTTTTTATTATGTTTACTTATATATATATATATATATATATATATATATATATATATATATATAAATGTGTGTATGTGTGTGTTAAACTTATTACGGAATAGGACATTAAAAAACATCCAGCACAGCCTTCCAACCTATTAAGAAAGTACTTTAGGTAAGCATTTCAACAATATAACGTGTGTTATTATATTTTTACTAACGTCTTTCATGTGGTATAAAAGTTAAAAGTTAGTTTCTCCTTTCATATAAAATATCACTCAATGTTCCTTTCACAACATGCCTTTAGGTGATGTGCTCTTTCAAAATGTGTTGTAACATCAAATATAAAAGTTGTCTTTTCCACTTTATGTCTCACTCCTGTCAACCAAAATAAAATTACACCAACGAATCTTTATTACTTTTCCCAACATCTGGTCTGTATTCTTTAGCGATGATGTAATCATAAAAGATAAATACTTTGTTCTGACTTTTAGTTCGTTTGGGGATTTTTTTTTAATTTCGTAATTATTTCCCTTTTTTTACTTTTCAAGCCTATGTTTATATCTGTATCAAAATATGTTAGCATTTGTGAAGATGACATCAACTAGGGGAGCATATAAATAAATTATTTAAAAAATTTTATTACTTTTCATATCTGCAAAAATAAAAAATGGATCCCTTCTAATATAAAGAAAACTAATCCGTTACCAAGGTGTATATTATTTATTTATGCAGTGTCTACACTGATTTATTTTTCAATATTTACCACAGTAAATTTAAGGTGTCCAAAAGCGTTGAAATGACCTAAGTCCGTCAATATCCATATTTTATTTTATTATTTAACTGAACATAGGTTATTATTTAATTGAACTTATTAGCTTCACGAAACGTACTTTGATTCGTTTCTACGCTACCTAGAAGCTAAGTTACAATTAATTTTTAAGAAATTAGAAAAACTAGAAGTGGATCTTTAATTTACTAGAAATGGGCATTTTGAAATTATTCAAAATCTATTGGTGAATCTGATAGCTCAAAGGGTTATACATGTATTTCGATAAACCTTTTTTATACCTGATATATATTTATATTGTTTACTAGAAAATGAACTAAAATATTTCTTGTTGTATGAATTTTTTTTTACCTGTTATTTTAAATAAGGGTCTCATAAAGAATGTCACTTTTCGTATAATAGTTACTCGATCAATTCTAAATTTTTAAAAAATGTAGCAAAATATTAAAATTTTAGTACAATCTCTAGATAAAAGCATCTAATTTGTTTTAGTAAATTAGTAGTTTATTACTATTCTGTCTAATTGCTTCGAAGTTTTTTAAAAGTATTGCTAAAATTTCCCTTGTAATTGTGATTTTTGTAAAATTTAGGCTTTTTTTTAAATATTGATGGCTAGATAATAGTATTTATTGATATTGATTCAAAAAAAAAACTTTTATGATGTGTTAGTATGTTTTTTTTTAAAAAATTATTTCGAACGTGTTCGGATACCTTAAAATATTATATTATTTATAACTTTATACTAAAAAAAGTTCTAAGTAAAGCATAAGTGAAAAAAGGGTTACTTTGAAAAATAAAGGTTTAATTCGTTGGCAATAAATATAAAAAAAACCGAATTATTTTTTTAAAAAAAACAATAATGTAGAAAGCTATTATATTGCGTAAAAAAAAAAAAGGTATTTGGGAAATGTATCCATATCTGAGCTGTGAAATATAACTGCTATAGTTAATGCTTCAATTTAGTTTTTTGACTTCATTTATATTAAGCTTCTTGACAGAATAGCGTGCTTAAAAAACGATGAGGCATCTTTACACTTTATATGGAAAAAACATTTAGAAAATAATATGGTCTCGAAATTGTGTAATAAGACTACACTTACGCATATTTAAAATCCAGTAACGGATCCCATTAGTTCTATTAGTTGTAATCTTAAGTAAATATTATAAGAAATATAGTGTGTGAATAAACACTTTTTAAGAATATATTTAAAACTCTAATTAAGAGTGGCTTATATTGAATTAACATTTATACGATACGTTGTGTTTTTGACGGTATATTAAATAGACATTAATGAAATCCGTTTTAATTTTTTTATGAAACCTTTTAACCATGGAAGACAATGCGACATGTCATCGTGTAAGGATTATGAAGGAGTAAATAGGCAGCAAAATTATAAATCGTTTCTTCTGTCTGTCTGCTCTTCCCTACAATTAAAACCATTTGAAAAACTTTGAGATGCCTAAGAGCAGGGATTGACTGACCGCAGTTGGCGAAATTTATGCCGCTTATTGGGTACATGAATGCTGCTTTTCAGACTTCTGCCTTCATACCTATTAAACAATAATTATGTCTATTAAAAGTTATAGCTTCGTTTTTCTATTTTTTTTTTTACATTTATCTCTGATAAAACTATATACATGCTTTTTTTTGTAAATATTAGCATGAATTTCACAGCTGAAAACAGTGAGTTATGAAACAACTACCTAAAATGGAAAAAAATAATATCTGGTACATTATATTATTTATCATGTAACAAATAAAAATATTTTTTCAATATTTGACTTAACAAATTCATGCGAACAAACAGTCTTATCCATGAATCAAATAATAATAATAATAATAATAAAAGGTTATGAAGCAACTTATGTAAAAGACCATTTACCATTATTCCTTAAATTGAAAACAATAGCTATTTGCCGAACAGGCCTCAGTAATGCAAGATTGCTGACCTAATTTTTAAATAAAATCTCTTATCTCAGAAATCGGTATGCATCAAAATATACATACATTGGCATTTTCAGCATCTTGGCTAAGTGTAATTTAGAAAGGAGTAGCTTAATTCAAGAATGAATAACATCTATTTTATATGAAAATAAGATAGGGGTTGATATTTTATTTGTCTAATATAGTTATATTTAATTAAAATGCAATAACAACCAAAATGAATTTTAATAATTAGTGCAGACATGAAACTCCTAAATAAAGTACTTTCTGAGTTATTGTTACGGAAATATTTTCTCCTATCTCAAAATTTTATGATATATTGACATTGGTTTTTCCAGGGAGAAGTGAGTGCCCCCTCCCCACAAGTGAGCATGAGTATACTAAATGGCTCTTTAATATAATCTTATTTCTTTCATACCTCCATTACCTTATGTCTCTGGTGGCTTCATTATCTTTTTTGTCTGAAAAACTGTCGTAATCTTATTTAACTGATACATTCCCATTATGACATGTCTCATATGAATTGGTTATCTGATATGTTCATTATCATTATTTGCTAACTCTTGCCTTAAGGCGATGACTTCCTTTTTTATTCCAATCTCCAACATACAAGGATACCATTACTGGTCACACAAACAGGAAAACATAGCTCAAAAGAACCTGGAAATGTTGTTAAATAAAAAGTATATATATATAATGATATGGATAATGACATGGATAATATTCCTTAAATTTGGGACAATATCTTATCCCAAACTTTGGAACTAATACTAATAAATATTTTTGATGTGCCTCTTTTGCGGAATCTAAGTGTCACTTCCACGGCTAAGTATCCAGTAAGTCGCGCATATTCCACCAAAAATCTTCCATTTGTAAATTAGTTCCAAAATAAATTCTTACTGCTTGTGTATATTTTTCTGGCTACATCATGTTCGTAAAAATTGCATTTAAAACTTCTGGTTTTCGGGCTGCATATATATTTTTATTCATAGCAAGATATTATTTATTGGTATTTTTAACTAGCAAAAATAATTTCAAAACCATAAACTCTTAACTCATAAACTGTATTTAACAGAAATACAGTTCATTAGTTTAAACTTAATTTAATTTCTTTAATTCGCATAATATATTGTGCTTTCTTATAAAACATAATTATTTATCAAACATTTCCGAAGGATTCTTTAAAAAAAGTGTCTGATATATCTATGAAATGTTTTTAAAACTTACTTCTGGGAAAATTTCTTTCAAATTTAAGATCGACGGATTGAATCGTTAAGTTACCTAAGCTTTAAGTAACAAAGTCAGAAATATAAAAAAATAAAAGTATAAAATGTTACTTGCGAAAATGTCCATATGAGATAAGATTCAATTATAAAAATTAATTTTAAATATATGTGCTTTTTGTGACGATGTTTCAAAGCACTTTAAGGATCAGCTAATATATGTGATAAAATGAAATCGAGGATCTGTCTAACTTTGACAACAAAATGCTTTTTTGTTTTGAATAATATCTATACTTATTTTTTTAAGAAAATTGATCTTAAATGTAGGATCTGTTTTAATCATAATATGTATAAATTGTTTTACATATTTTATTATTTTGTGTATAAATTATATAAACATACTTCTGTGTTCCATTTTTTTGTTTTGTTTTTTTGTGAAAGAAATATCCTAAAACTGACTCTTAAAAAAGGGTTTTTATTTAAAAATGATTATGAAGTAAAATTTAAGAAAGAAAAAAAT